>JAQIYI010001245.1:0-12751 GCA_034700265.1 Polyzonium germanicum
TGTAGTGGTTAAGCTAACCGCCTCCCACCCCAGCTGTCCGAGTTCGTTCCCTTGTAGTGGGGAAGAAGAAAAGCGTTGGCACTTTTTTTCGGATGACAGATCACCGATGTTAATATATAGGATTGATTAAAAATAGCTTTTTCTTCGATTTTAATTTTTTTGTACAGATAAAATAATATTTTAAATCAAATAAGCCAATAAAAAAAACGGTCAAACTCAGTGAGAATATCCCTTTAAAAGCTCTTTTTAAAAACATTCAAAAACTGCATAAAAGACAGCCGCGTATCCTTTACTAGTTTATTTGGTTTTTGCGAAGGAAAACCGATCACCTGCCGTCGTCCCATCTTTCCCCTGAAATCTGCCAGTTTTGGTCGTCAGAACAAGACACAATTCGCACAAGCCAGAATTCAAGAACACGGTTAGTGAACAGAAAAAAAAGTTGACATTGAATTCTCAAGCACGACATGCTGATACCTCTTATACTACATAGTGTTACAGCCCAAAAGAACCTTCTTTATTAAATTCAAAAAAACGTCAAATTAAAGTGTAGTTCCCTCTCAAGTGTAGCCTACATTGGATTACTTTTTTTTCTTCCATGCGACCATGCCGCTATATGTAACATAATTTGTATGTCAAATTGAAAATGCATTCCTCCACCATGCGCCATGAGTCATGACCTGATACTCACGTACCCGTAAGTCGCAGGGTCGCTGCCATGTTACTGCTAAACTAATGAACAAATTATGACTGTTCCATAAAATAGAGACATCTGTTACATGTAGGCCAAGGCATGTAGGCTAGCTGTTGAATAAGTGCACCCACGTCACCGATATGAAATTCATCTCGTCAAGTCAATGGTGCGGCCATCCTGAAATCGCTTTAAGACTTGATAGGCTCATAAGTTGATTTATAACAAGTGACATTTTTGTCACCATTTTGGTTTAATATTTTCTCTTGTAAGTCTTTCCTTGTTAGACGAGTCGAGAAAGTTTAAACTCTGAACATGGATTTTTCATTTTTCTTTTATTCGATTTGATGGAATGGACACTGCATATAAATAGATTCCCCTACGGAATACATCGTATTCTTTCATTCTTCTTTCTTTCTTTTTTTTTTTTCTATATTTCTTATCTTTATTCCATGCTGGACAAACTCAATGCCCATGCATGAAATATGAGAACCTGAGAAAACTTTGGACTACTTTATTACTGCATGTTTCGAGGAACATCGCACTGTGAATAGATTATAGGCGTGATGTAGAAGTGTGAATGGAAAAAAAATAGAAAAACTTGAACGCCGCATACAATGTGACCATACGGATTATTCAGTATCTTGGTCATGACTGACTGTAAAGTGTAAAGGCTAAGCTGAACTTTTTTGCAAGCTCGCGTCTACAAAACGTTCATATCTGGGTTAAACATGATGTGACCATATTTGGTGTTGATGTATCAAGAGAGCCTTAAATAATTCACCAAAAATACTTTTCTTCAAACGGGAAATTACTTTTGTCATCGTACAATTTGCGACGGTGACCGTAGTGTCGTAGTGCCATCTTTGACCTATGGAGGATTGTAGGCCGACATGTACAATGTATATGTACATGTATATTGTACATAGTGTAGGCTATATGCTGTAGGCCTAGAATGCACTGTTATGGAACCTATGTCACTGTGCGAATGTGTTTATAGATGGAACTTAGTTAAAATGAAAGACAAACTGAAATGGATTTCAAAAACTGAAGGACCCAAGTCTATGTTCGTGTCTTTACGCGTGTTCAGACAGCAGCCGTCTTGACGCCAACCAGCTTGAAACGCGATTTAATTGAGAAGTTGTTCACACTGCACACATTGTGTGTGACAGACGTTAAAGCTTTGTCGCCTCGCTGCCGAAGGACAGCATTCACGCCACACCACACTACAAAGAAAATAACCACCCATGGTTGGCCAAAATACTGGGTTTTTTTTAAAGAAGCCCAACAGACCTGAGTTTTATGGGGTTTTTAAAAATCGAAAGAAACCCGGATTTTTTGGGTTTTTTAAAACCAAAAAACCAAACTGACTGCTAGCTCTGGTCTATAGTTTTCTAAAAAGTATTTTGGATTCACGTTTGTTACATGGGTTAAATTCTTGAGTTATTTAGGACACTTGATGGATGTGTCCTATATGTATACAGAGTGTAGTGTATGCCATGCTTTTATGACTTGTTTGACATACTCAACGTGGATCTTTTTTTTTCCTTTTGAACTATCGTTGAATAGGCCTAGGCTACCTTAGTATTGTACCGAATAGGCCTATTTATACTAGGCCTGTTTCTTTTTAGTGTGTAATTTTTTGCACGTTTTGTTTTCATGCAGATATTGGTACGATAATGCACGTGTCCGAAATGTCGCCTCTCCGTGGCTCCGTTTCTTGGACGGGAAAACCAGTTTCTTATTACCTTCACATCATTGATCGCACCAAAGTAAGTCATTACAAGTATTTGCCATTTGTCCTTCGTATTTGTTGTCTTCCCTTCCCTCCCACTCCCCTTTTATTGGAGCTTTTCTAAACTGGTTGTGTTGCAGCTGGAACGATATTTCCACCGCTTGAAAAATCCAAAATTGAAGGTGAGCGCAGTTTTCCAACAGAAATATCAAATCAATTTACAAGGATTGGTAAAAAAAATTTCCATCCTGTCTAAGGGTTTTATTTTTAGGGTTCTGGATTACTTAGTCAGATCTCGCTAGTTGTTTCTCGAACCGTAACTCAAGATTTATTCAAGGAATTTCAAATTGACCATGTGAGTACCACGGGGAGCATTCCCATTGAGTTACCCGTAAATATGTAATAAAAGACTTAGTGTTTTATGAAGCATCTTGTAAGTCGTTAAAAAAGATGAAATGTCATCATTGATAAACATCCTCGCCCTAGTTATCAAACTCAATTGTAAATTTGAAAATATATATGAGAGTTCGATGATATGATTATGATGTCACAATGGGAATTCTCATGCGCTTGCCCTTAATCCAATCTTGAGTTACTAAGGAGAAAAATCTGGTGATACGTTTAAGCTTAAATTGTATAAGACTTACATGACATGAATTCAAGACGTATTTTTATTGTGTGCTTGCATGCATTTATTGACCAGCAACAGCAGGAAGTGGACGAAGATGCATCTGAAACGCTGCGCGTCCGTGGCCACAACAATAACGGCAGCGGCATTGTGAGTGGAAGCACGGGAGCTGCCGCAAGGAAAGACCTGCTCAGGCAGATGGCGTTGTTGGACACGAAGGAGCGCAATCCTCTGCCACGGCGCACTGCCGCTGCCACCGCCGTGCAAGGTAACGACGAGGAAACTGGTTTATTCTTCGGTCCGACGACGCGTAGGGCGTGGTCCAACTGGTGTTCGAGCAAAGGCAAGGACGACGAAGGTGAGGAGGACGTCTATCCTGGTGCACCACCCCTTCCGTCGTCCTGGTCCCTTTGGTAATCACCCATGCATTAGATTCGTATCACAAATCTCTTGTGCTCGTTAACCATTCTTACAGTCAAATGTGGCAACGCAAATGCTCAACAAACGACCAAGAAGGCCGCATCCTGTCGTCGCCAACGCAACAACGGCTCTGCTGCTTCTGCTTCTGTCGCCGATGCTGCCAGTGTCGTCGTGGTCCTGTCGCCAGTGGTTGTTTGCGAGAATGCTGATGACGACGACGACGACGATGACGATGTGCTACTGGGCGACAGACGGGTTAGGAGAAGAAGAAAGAAGCGTCCTGGTCGGCCTGGACGACCCAAAAAGTGCGTGTCGTTACAACCTCCTCCAGTTGCAGTCTCTTCGCCGCCCAATAATAGACGAAAGAGAAATAAGAACATCCGCATCAATGGACTCGATCTACTGCATTCTCAAACGGTGCTCAGCACGTCACCGCAAGGTCTGTATTTTTCATCCAGATAGTTCAATCATCCTGGTAGGCCTATCACTACGCTCTGGGTCAAGACTGGCTCAAATGAACTCACGTAGAATCTAAAAAAAAATGTATTTTTGCATGACGCAAAAAAAAATGACAGTAATTTATCGTGCAAAATTTAATTTTTTTACATCAGGTTAATTTACGTTGCCAGTCCTCCTCACGTGTGATGTAACTATTGTATTTATCACGAAGTTGACTTGTGTCAAGTCTTGAGTCAGTCTGGAGAAAGAGCAACTGACATACCAGTCTTAGTGAGAATTTAAACCTCGAATGCTGATTGGATGTTTTTTTGAACTTGGCAGTTTCCATTTGTCGTCTGCCTCCGGCACCTGGTTGTGTGGACCAGAATTTGAGCAGCATTCAAATTGGTTGCGGAAGTCCGATACTGGGTGCCATTGGACTCGATTCTCCGAAAAGCCCTTTGCTAATGGGATCCGCGTTAGGAGTAGGATGGCCGACGACAGCGAAGCCTGCTGGTACTTTGCCCGCAAGTTTGCGGACTCTTCTCGACCAATACCGTGCGCAATTTTTGCATTTCGTTCAAACTATGAGGAGTCCTCAGTACCGTAGTTCGATTGAGGATGACATCGCCAAAGAGAAGGTTAGTAGGACTATTACTTAATAATCGTTAATTCGATCTAATTCATAATTTTTGCTATAAGTACCTGTCTAAAAGCATAATTTTGCAGCCTCATAATTGTTTTCATTCCACGTCGCAATTTATCCAAGCGAGCGAGTGACCGCACGCGTGATGTCATGTGCTACTCTCGCTCGAACCATGAGTTGCTCCAGATGCTCAAGGTGTTCATGTGGTTAATATATATTTTTTGTGTTCTTGTTAATGAAGGCCCTGAATTTGAAGCTCACGTCTCGGGTCGGCCAGCTGGAAAAGCAAGTTCGTGTGCTCGTTGACGACAGCGTAGACCTTCTAAAGTCTCGATTACTGGAGCTCGGCATTTCCGCTACTACACCCAACGACCTTCTCTCCAATGTGAGCACATTGATGTCTTATATTTGCAGTTGTAATACTGTAAGTTTTGGGTTTTTCCAGATGCATTTCAATGCATGAATTAATAAGCCTGCACGCGTTCTTCTAATAGCCATTTACTTACTTCCGATTGCATGAATAAGCTACGTCTGTGAGCAAAATCGCTGCATTAAGAAGCAATCAAGTGACTGAAGTACTTCCACGCTTTAATACGCCCTATGAAAAAAGCAGGGCTTCACTTGATGCCTTGGATTCTTATAAACGACACGTTTAAGT
Source organism: Polyzonium germanicum (assembly GCA_034700265.1). Lineage (NCBI taxonomy): Eukaryota > Metazoa > Arthropoda > Diplopoda > Polyzoniida > Polyzoniidae > Polyzonium > Polyzonium germanicum. The sequence continues at coordinate 5,214 of JAQIYI010001245.1, forward strand.
CAATCAATCAGAAATATAAAATTAAAAATGTAAAACGCTTTTAACCCGTTTAGTTGATAACAACTTCAGATGTAAAATGATTCTTATTCTTAAAAAATTCACTTAGGCGAAAGAGATTGTTTTGCAACACAAGCAACTGCAAGCCCAAGCTGGTGCCCTTCAAAATCAGGTGTTGACATTGGAAAGGGAGCACGATCATCTGACAGCGTCTATTGGAATTCCTCGACATTCTCCCGTTAAGGCAAGTTATTAATTACTTTGTTTACTTAAGGTGCGTAACTGCGTATCTATCCAAAATGACTCGAGCTTGACTTATTCAAGGTAGCGTTTTTACACTTGAGAATTTGCCTATGAATCTCATTATTAAGCCCACGGGCATTCTCAAGATTGATCGTGCTAGTTTTAGGATGCGTTTTCAATGGAATTCAAAGGAAATTTTCGCGCGCAGAGTGCTGCCTTGAATAAAACAAGTACGAGTCACTGGCTAGCGATATCGACTAAAGTAAAGTATCAAATTTCCTAATTTCTAAAAATAAACCTCCTAAACCTAGGTTGGGTAGGCTTATAATTTTAATTTCTGGTTTTTATTTTGTTTCAGATCGAGGGAAAAGTTGCATCGCATCATAAACGTGACTTGGTCATGCGTGAGATCTCACTTGCGCTACTGCATCGTAAAAATCTCCACTCCCACGTCGATTTCTTGGAGTCAGAAGTGCAAGGCCTAGAAGTGCGAGGAGGAACGTTCGACAGACCCGATGTCAAATCCCTGATGATAGCGAGGGGAAAAGGCGTCGGTGGAGGGGTGGGCGGGGGAGGAAGCCAGCTCGAATATAGTCTCCCAGTCAGCATTTCGCTAAAGGACGTGGTCTCCGCCGTTGAACCGGGAGGGTCCGCTCGACTCGCGAACGTCGACGTGTCGAGCAAAGACTCGGGTATAGCGTCGACCGACAGTCAGACTGGATCTGACCGCGATTCGCGGAGTCCCTTGATCGACAACAGGTACTCTCCCATCAGTCGACCGAGCAGCACCGACAGCTACGCCACTGCCGAATGTCAGAGCGACCTCAAGATGGAGATAAAAGTGGAAAACGATGTCGAAATGGGCCTAGCCGGACAATGCTGCGACCATGAAGACGATGTTCCTGCTAGGACGAATGATGGACAAGGACCGGACGTGTTGGGCGCCAGCTGCAAAAGTAATTCATCCTCTCCGTCGCACACTCCTCCCCTACCCAGCCCGAAGCCGTTCGTCTCCGTTCCACCTCCGAATTCCGCGACCGGAGGAGGCCTCATCCTGAACCTGGGCAATCTGTTAGCTTCTGCCGTCAAAGCTGCCAACTTGAAGGCCGAAGGCACGCGTCAGAAAAAGCTGAAGAGAAAATCAAGTCCTCAGGCAGATGCAACGTCAGCAGCCTCGGTGCCCACCGACTCCAAGAAACAGTGTTCAGCATCAGCTTCAGCGCACGACCATCTGACAGCACGAGCAGGAACTCCACCAGTTGAAGGCGCTGATGTTGCGCCTTTCGTGAAGGTTGACAATCAACTGCATTTAGGTATAATGCCTAGCGTCGAAAACAGCCCTTTAGATAGTAACAGCAGCAGTAGTGGTAGTTCAGCTTCAACGTCAGCTTCTGCTCTGAGCGCCAACGGTGGGCGTCATTGGCAAGCCAAAATCAGCAGTGGATTCGACAAACTCGTGGCGTTCGCTTCGTCAGCCATTGACAAAAGAAAGAACGCCGCCGCAGCGGCAGCTGCTCTCGCTTCTGCCGAAGACAAAGTTTTGTCCGGTGCCATCACTTCTGGTGCGTCTTCAACGCCGCCTGCGACGAGCAAATGTCCAGACTCTTCGAGTTCGAGCACCAGTAGTTCGGGATCCAAGAAGGCCCTCAAGAGACGATGGGTCGCCATTCCATCGGCACTGAGCGACAAATCGACGAGCAAATCTGGCGACAACTCCTTGTCACTCAAGTTCAAAGTGATTCGCGGCGCGAAGGATCACGGCGAGGAGATGTCCGACGACGAGGACGAGGAGGATGACGACGAAGACGAGAACGACGAAGAGCAAGTGGCGGCCACGGCAGCCACCAGTGATGTCACCAAAAATGTTTGCGCAACTGCCAGCACTCGAGAAACTGCTGCTGCTGCTTCTGAGAATGCTGCCAGTGCTAGTGCAGAAGAGGCTTGCAAAAAGGGACCAAGAACCCCGCCTTACACACCGCCCCCGTCGCCGGCTTCAGCTCTGAATGCTGCCAATGTTGCTGGTCGTCTTGCAAATTCTCAGAATTCCTCCGCTGCTTTGAGGACCGAAAGCTCGAGTCCCAGCCGCAATGGATCACGACCGTCTCGCGCAGGAACTTCTCCTCTCGCGGCCGCCGACGACGACAACTCGCTGTATGACCGGCACTTCAAGAAGAAATTCGTTCACAAGGGACGCGGAAGTCCATCGTCGATCAAAGTGCAGAGCAAGTTCAGACCCAAGGGCAAAGACTGGGACTGGAATCGAAGTCACTCGACTGCTGAAGAGAAAGCAGCCAGGGACGAACTCAACGCCAACTCATCTCCCTCCGCGACTGTCACGTCTGGATTAGTGTCGCCACGGTGTTCATCCTCGCCAATAATCGCCGAACAATTACACGCTGCCGGCGCGAGGCCGACTCAAACTCAATCGTCTGAAGTAGGGCTATCTCGCGTATATCCATCTTCGTATCCTCAACCGGTGTTGAGGCCTGCGGCTTCGTTTCCAGTGGCTCGTGTCCCTCACTTTAATCAGGCTTCGGAACAGCAGCAGCAGCGACAGTTTGGATTGGTGCGCGATTATGGATCTCAACGTGACGCAAACGAAAATGAACATCAGTTCCTTGCACCTCAGAAAGTACATAGTGGACCTTCATCTAGATCTATAGGTGAGTAGGCCTACTTGTAAATTGGTTTATTTATACGCCCGTATAAGGGACAAACCCACGCACACATGGAGACGTATAGACAACGCCTTTATTTATTAAAAGGGGGAGTCTCGTTGCAAATAAATAAATAAAAACAAATTAAAATTATTAAATAAATATTTCTTTAGCCATAATTAAATTACAAAATTGTAATTCTTTTACGTTTATTTACGAATATTTCGAACGATCATGAGGTCACAGCAGTGACGTCAGCCCTGCGGCGGCTTTTCAAAATAACTACACATCATAGATTTTTGCGCAAAAAAATCACAAAAAATATGTATTCAGAAAACAATCTATAGAAACCGGAACTCTAGCGAGACTCCCCCCTTTAAGGGTTCAGGAGACCCGTGTCTTTGTTTCTCATGTTCAATTGTTCATATGTATTATACTGGTTCATGTCGTGTTCATTTTTTCTTTTACAGGTTTTCCACATTACGTGACCTGAAGTTAGTTGTGCAACGTCTGTAGATGTATCGCAAACACTGCCCTAGCTTCCGCCTCTGCCACCCTATGCAAATTGGTGGTTTCCAGGAAGATGCGTTTCCCATGTGCTGGTGCTTTTAGAAAAGAAAAAAGTGAGCGTGTGAAGACTGAGCTGAGCGAGCAGTAAGTTATTATACGGTAAGCTTAATTATAATATGCATTTATGCAGTTTGCTTAAGGCTTATCACTGCCAAAATACACATCATGTAGATCGAGCAATAAGAAACTCATGATTGTATTGTGTAGGCCCTAGCTATGGATTTTACTTGTAATTGGCATGACGCTCTGAGCGTCAAGTGTTCATTTGAATTGTTCCCACCTTCGATTGCATTTTAAATGCTCTGATGGCGTAGACTTTGCAAAGACAGGTTGTAAACTCGAGTTGGTAACGCGCATCTCAAATTTAGCCTCACGATTTACATAGAACCCAGGTTATTGTACACTGTGCCAGTGTGCCTGTTATGTCAGGGTTAACACTGGCAGCACGATTCACAGAACAAATGTTGCCATATAAAAGCTGAAAACAAATAGAAAATGATGAATCTAAACCTGAACAATGTACATGTACAACTGTATGTTACCAGCTTCTGCTTCAGGCTGGTATCCTACCAGGGTTTACATGTTGGATGGGTATCCCTAAGGGTTCTATGAAAAACCTGAACACGACTTAAGACTTGTCTTTCCAATGAAATCCTATTTAGTTAATCAGTCTCAAGTCGCGTTCTAGTTTTCCTTGTAGCCATTAGTGATACCAAGTTAAGATCTCGACTTGGAACTGTCTTTCCAATGTAATTCTATGTGTTAAACAGTCTCAACAGATGTCTTTGCTTAGATAGCTTGTCTTTGCAACCCGTCTTTAGCCAATCCTATGAGTTTTACGTTGTTCTTTAATTGTTCCACCATTCAGGCCCAGAGTCCGCAATTAAGCGTTTGAATGTTTTTTTATTCGAAAGCAATTTTTGGGAGGTCTTTTCTCTGCCGTCTTCTTGTTTCTTTCTTCATTTTAGCGAGCACGACAAAGTGCAAAGCACTGCCAATGTTATCGATCGTTTTTTATTGTCGTTATTATTTCGTCACACACCATATTGCAGACCTTTTTAGTCTCATCTTTCAAGTCAATATCATCATCAATGATCATCACTGCCACGTCGTGTGTAACAGGTACACAGCGTAAAAAGTAGGCCTACCGAACCGCGAAATCTGGAAGTTTTTTTTCTTTTTCTCAATGTGGATTCTTTTTATACATATAACTGTACAATGTAATGCATCCATGTATATAGAAAAAAACGTGTTCCCAGAAAGTTCAAAACGGTTTTTGTTCTGTCTTCAATCAGTACAAATGATCGTTGTTGTTGTTGTTGTTGTTGTGCGCGCTCTTAATCTTAAAATAATTCCCCCATTCGTGTGAATATAGTATTAAGCACCAAAGAGAAGTAAAGAACGTTTTCGTAATCTATATCTGCTGCCCCCCAATCGTTAATTCCTATCCCCCAATCCCAAATGTTGTCATTGAGGTAGACTGCATGATGTCCACATTGTTCATTTATTTCTAAATTCAGCAGTTCACCTCATGCTTAATTTACAATTCTGCGCAGCATAGTAAAGCCTACATGAATGATGCGTGCGTTAGCAGAATCATGGAAGTAGCCAACGTACGTACGATACGTAGCAGGAATACTGCTAAATAAAACTAAAGCAGTCGGCTCTAAGAGCACTAAGAATTAAAGAGCATGTCTTAAGGCGTGTTTTAGTCGAGACAGCCACAAGACATGTTTAAAGCTTCCCCCTTTGCCAAGTGGCATGAAAAGGGCTGAATGCTAGTGTACTGAGTTGAATCGAATTATCTACATTAATTACCGGTACTAAACAAAAGTGGCGTACTTTAACTTGTCTTGAGACTTGCTCAAGTCGAGACAGCATTCGAAGGTGTTCAACTGCCATGTATTGCCACCACAATGTCAGAATGGTTGCCGAATGACGTCACAAAGGCTTTATTAAAATCATCATTCACATTTTAGGCAACCGTACCCTACGCAGAATAGTAAACGAAGCAATAAGCTGGTGCCCGCGGCTACTGTAGTGCCGCTGTGCATTTGGACATTTTAACATACCGGTTTCTTGCAAACTGCCATTTTTTTAAAGGTTTCGATCTGTGTACATAATTTATTGTTACGTGAGTTTACGATTGAGTAAAATTTCACTATTGGAACTATTATCGACAGTGTTTTAATTAGTTGTTTCTTTTGATTAAATTGATTCGCAATATAGTCCGAGGAGCGAGTAAAGGACTCGCGGGTTCAAATGATGTTGACGATGTGGTGGTCAAATGATTTGAATTTGAGTGATTTTGACTGAAATCAATCAAATGGCGTTTTTAATATTTTATAAAAGTACTTGCGACCAATTGTTTAATACACTAGCAAAAGCCAATAATGTCCATAATGTTTTTTTTCTTCTGTTTTACACTTTTGTTTCAAGTTTTTAACTACCGGTAACTTCCTGTAGATGTTCTGATGTTACAAACTCAAAATTTGAAATTGATACAAATTGCCGCCATTAATAGCAGACGACGCGGGCCCTCCACTCGCTTCTGGGGGTCGTGAGTTCGATCCCTCACTGCCTTGCCCTCTGGGCGTTTGTGCTTTTATACGCTAGCGTTAGTTTGGTTCTGACAACGACATAGAGGTGGCTCTGATCGATATTCGATCAATATCGATATTGGTTATTGAAACCATTTTCTGATTTTCCCCAATGTGGCCAAATGAAGAAGAAGAAGAAGAGTAGCAGACGACGCTGTGAAATTGTTGAACGCATGTCATCGCCGCCTTCGTCATTTTTAAGGCAAGAATTATTTATTTATTTATTTTGCTGTGAACAGTTTGGCTAATTTATACGCGGCTACTTGTTTTAGTTACCTTACCGGTCTCTTTTTCCACGCTCATGCGGCTACTGCTGGTACCTGTAGCTGCGTCTTGAGTCTTGACCCCGGACGTAGGCCTAACGTACCTGCACAACGATAGGCCTAAATATTCATTGCCTCCGTCGTCTCTTGTGTGTAGCGATTTCTAGAGGTGAGAACTAAAAGCACATGGTAAAAGCGAGAGCTTGTAGGCCTACTCATTTAAAGTTTTCAAGTCAAAGCCCCAAACCAAAGACCGTAACTATATCGGATTCCGGGACCGTAGGCATGACGTATTTATGTGTCATATGTGTGTCTTATTGCAGCTTCTGCTTCATCGACAATGGAAGTTGTTGGTGGCCATAAGTCGGGTCGGGCCTCTGCTGTGCATGGCGCGTGTGTCGGACCGAACGTCCTCACCCGTGGGATTATTGGTAGCTCTACTGTATTGGATTCACCCACGAAATCCGCGAACGACAACAAGGAATATCGGTAGGTTCAACATATCACAAACGGGCCAACCGGTTCCGCGAATTCGAGTGTGCCTGTAGTCCTTAATTCCATATGGCTCGATCGCCCCTTGCAGCCGTGAAATGCGACCACAATGAAATTCCCAAATGTTTCCTTTTATTTATAGGGTTATCAGATTAAAGAACGGATTAACGGCTCTTCTGGTATCGGACACCAAAAATATTCGAGCGGACGGGAATTGTTCCGCGAGTTCGTCAGAAGACGAGGATAGTGACGAAGAAGGCTCGACGTCCCACGAATCGTCTGATGAAGACGACGAGATGGCTGAAGCTGAAGACGACGTCGCGTCCGATGGAGATGGACACGATCACACAAAGCCTGAGTCGTCGAATCGAAAAATGGTAATGCCCATTATTTAGATTTATTATTAATATTGTAGCTGTTGTCTTTAATTATATAAAAAAATTTGTTTGATAGGCGGCGGCAGCACTGTGCATAGGCGTTGGTAGTTTCAGCGACCCTGATGATATTCCAGGCCTCTCACATTTCCTCGAGCACAGTGAGTTACTGTAGCTTTAAGCCTAGGCCTACTTGAAGTATTGTAAATATATTTTTATTTATTCACAGTGGTCTTCATGGGAAGCAAAAAATATCCGCCCGAAAATGCATTTGATGCATTCATAAAGAGGCATGGTGGTTACGACAACGCGTCGACAGACTGTGAAACGGTGAGGTTCATG
>JAQIYI010001246.1:0-12749 GCA_034700265.1 Polyzonium germanicum
CGATCTCCTAGCTTTTAATGCCTAGTTCGTATTTGTACAATACTTTCCTTTCCTGGATCGTCGCACTTGCGATAAAATACTTTTAATTTTTAATTATTCTTTCGCCCAATTTATCTTTCTTTTTTTCCGGATAATTTTTAATTTCTCAAGTATCTTTTTTAAAACTTAATCGGTTTAACTCCCAAAAAGATGTTTCAACTAAACGCTGCAGTTGGCGACACTGTATCTTGTATAGGGTCAAGAACTTCCCGATGATTTATTTGTTAAATTTTAAAAACCTCTCATTGTTAAAATGCAAATTCATGCAAATTCAGCGTTACCAAATTGAAAGCTTATTGTTTTATCTGAAAGCATTTTTGTTTGTCTCGTTACATAACCCCTACTCTAATAATTGTTGCCATAGCAACAGCCAAAATAACGTTCAAAAACATACGTCAAGTTTGCCACTAGATTAATTTGCACTAGACCTATTATGTAATGCCTCTAGGCCTAGAATGTCTAAACAGAAGCTGAAACAAAAAGTAAAAAAAATTGTCCAAATTATAAAGAAAAAGGAGGCCTAAGCTTAATCCGTTCGTCTACTCAGTATGGGAACCGAGGGGTAAAGCGTCGAGTCAACTTACGTTTATAATAATCATATAAGCCAACGCCATGGGACTAGACGACCGTGGACTACACACATTGTATAGGCCTATGGCCCGACTCGATTTCGATCTAAAAGGTTACTACTACTAGGCTACGTTGTTCCTTCTGAGCTTTAAGCCTTACCCGTTCCAGCTGGCTGACAACGTTTCTTCTCTCGACTTCCAATTCACGAGTCAACAACTCCAATTGTGATTCCTGAAGCGGAAAAAAATAATAATCATACACATGTAATAAAAAATAAATAAAAAAAAACCGGGCGGTACAAAAATATATAGGCCTATACTTGTATATATAGCGTATATACTAAACCTGTAATATAATAGCAGGCTATTAAAACTACACGCATACAAGGAAATAAAAACAAACGACAAACGGGAACATGTTTTAATGAAACATGTTCACTATTATTCACGTAAGTTGGCGCAAAACGCAGCGTCAGCTTGCATTTAATATTAATTACATGTAAGCTTGTCTAGTAGGACGGTAGTTTGCTATCTTATGTAGCTAGTGATCGTCCGATCGAGAGTAACACGTGGCATCACATGACGAGCATGCTAAAATCACGTGCATTGATGAGTGCCTTTAACGTGATCGTAGTTCTAGCTTCGCTCGATCGGCTATCTAAAGACTTTACTGATTCACATTGTAAAATTGTATCGACCAACCCGAAGAAGCATTTTCCTATAACTGGTTTGACCAGCTCTCCCGAACAAAAAGTCGTGTTGAGTTTCATGATACAAATTGCACAATGTGAATCAGTACCAACGGGGAATTCGCGAGGTAGCGATTATGCGTGCGATTTGGCGCGACAAGCGAATTTCTTCTCCATGCATGCCTTTGAGCAAATGGCTCAGGCCAATCGCACCAAACCGGAGGCTGAATGCCGGCCGGCCTTGCGAATGCGCCTTTAACATTTTTAGTTGTCAATTTAGGTCTACGCCGCATAGGCCTACTGTACCTGATCCTTGACACACTGCAGGATTCCGTAGGAAGATTCGCTGCCGATGTCACGAGACTGCGCGCTAGGCCTGTAGGAATACAGCGACGGTGACGTCAGATCCGTTGTCTGACCGTTGATCGCCGCATGATGGCTGACAGGCATAGCTCGGTGTAAGGAAGATCGTCTGCCAAGTAGGACGAGACCATGAGCAGACACCAAGTTGAGGTTCTCACGGCTCTTCGAGCTAGAAGGAACGAATAACAATACAAGTAATGAATAAACATTGAACGATTCGATCAATAAGATTTAAAAAAACCAACACTATTTTAAGACTGATATCAGAAATAGCACGTCCAACACCACCAACCACTACCAATATTTTATTCTATGAGGTCGACAACGCGAAAGGACAATATTTGTTCATGCGATTTCATATTTTCACTTTCAGTGTTTCTCCTTCCTTCCTTCCTTCCTTCCCTCTACTCGAAACCGCCTCCCTGGCTGAAAACCTAATCACGTCGAGTAATCCTGAAAAAGAGACCTTTTGCACCATCGCTGAGTCACTGCCGCACTCAAGCACACGAAAGAGTGAAATTGCCATAGAAAGCAAAACCCATTGGTCTAGGCCTAGACAAGACAACTGTCACTACAGCAACAGTAACAAGACTGAGTAATTTGAGAAATGTCGAAAGGACCATTTGGACCATTTCGAGGCTAGATTTATGGAAGTTCCATCTTCATACAACATCATCCTCACCATCATAATAATCGCCATCCAGAACTTGTGGATGCTCGATGGGTAGGACAAAAGTGGTCAAAATTGGTTTTAACCGTTATGCCTATAACGCAGTGTAATGTTTTGCTCGGGCAAGGTATTGGTCAAAATGTCCGAGCTATATGCGCCATATGCCCATGGATATAAATAAGGAAAATAAATATAAAAGTAAAATTATTCAAAATATAAGAAAAATGGATAAAACGCGTTCACATTGAATTTTTCCCAGTTTTACGCATTTTTATCCGGATGCATTGATGGATAAATGTATTTGGTCAGGACAAAATGGGAGTCTTAATGGTAGATGCAGGCGGGCTGTTTCAGACTTTCAGTAACCACCATCATCGTCATCTTCGTGAAGAAATATCAATATTCGCATGAGAAACAAAACCGACCAGAGAGAGAGGGATCATTGCCAGGGTTCGTTCCCCTTTTGCGTCCTTCAACGACCACGACGACGACAACAACAACAAAAATCTGCGTTCAATAGGGATCTTTACGAAGGAGAGGGATTGATGAGGACTAGAGCAGATGGAGGAAATGATGAGAGATCCCTACATCGACTCTCCCCCGGGAGCCCGAATTCGTCCTCCAGGCCTGACATTTAGTTACCGTCGATCGTCTAGGTCCAACCCTCGAAACCAACCACCCTTCACAATTCGATGTCTCAATCAATTTTCTTTTCCATGTCCTGCGGACTGGAATAATGCTGCTGAGTTCAGATTGCAATCGGACGCTGGTTCTGCATTCTGACTAATTCAGCAATTCAGCTCGAGGTTGGGGGTAAGTGCGCATAGTCACATTCAACTGGCATATGAATCGGCTACGTGTACGGTCTACCTACAATTATATAAAAAGCTGGAGGAGCGCCGTAGCCGAGCAGACCTAGTTTAATTCCGATTCTCAACTTCCGTTTTGGTACGGTTAGTTGCGAAGCGCATAACGGTTCACTTCCGGTACATTGCTTTGAAAAAACGCATTTCATTGCATGATCAACGGGCTGCCTGTTCGAAAATGTTTCGTCATCTCAAGTAGACTTAAGTTGGACGCTCCAATTCACATGGGCGATGGTGGACCATGCGACCGATTTCTCGCAACAATTGGGACACATTCGTTATTATTAATTTAGACCTGAGTCTGTCTTTATGACTTTCGAAAGTTATGAGATTGAAATAATTAAGACCTAGGCTGGAATCACTAATGGCTTTTAGAGCTGTCTCGAGTTGGAAAAAATCCCAAGACAGGCTCTGGTGACGTCATTGCCCCATTCTCTGTGCATGGAGAAATGACGTATTCTCAGCCAGACGAAATCGTAAATGCAAAAATATGTCCACTTGAAAACTAGCCTAGGCTAAATAAGGCTAGTTGAAGGAAGAAAATAAAACAGTTTCATTTGGCCATGTCTAGCCAATTGCAAAATGCCTAGGCGATTACTTTTAAAGGTTAGCCCTACAGAGGGTACAGGGAATGCAAAATCTAAACAGTCAAACATTGCAACTAACACTTAGGAGTGCTTCAAATTGAAACTACGACGCACTAACAAATGTAAGCCATAAGCCCCGTGTGACGTACGACCAATTAGTCAGTTTTGGAATCAACCAACCGCAAGTAATGAAACAGATGAATGTCGCAGAGAGAGTTCCCTGGACAATGGACGAACGCTAATTTGAGAACACAGTCTAGACCGAGGCCATGAAGCAGGCATGAACAACCATTTATTGCTGCCGGGCCACATGTGCAGTTCCAGAAACATTGCAGGTCTAGCCAAGGATTAATAACGATTCTGGAGGCCCGCATCGTCCTGCGAGGACGGGGAGTGTTGCACTCGCTCGCAAAATCCGTCGTCAAGCCACACCCTAGAGCATGTAGGCCCCGCCTCGCCTATTGCTAGACTTCAACCCGTTAGTAAGCTGATTTCTCAAACAAGATATCGAAAGCCATAAGTATGAAGAAGAATTAGACATTTTTGCCTATGTTAAAATACCTGAGCAGGACTCCGCCGTGGGGTAGGCCTGCCCATGACACCACAATGTGTGTGTCTAGGAATGGACGGGGACTCATTCTCACGTGTTAGCCACTGTAGCCACAGTAGGCCTATCTGTTTAAGACCAGTTAATTAGGCCTACAACCCTATATGCATAATAGAAGGCGGGTCGGGCTTGAAACGACTCATTGCGGAATTACGAATTGAATCCCGTGAAAAGTCCTTTCTTTCAAGCCAACAGATGAGTGCTGGATGGAAACGATAACGCATAGAGGTAGGCAGGCGTACATTAGGTCTAGGCATACTTTTACCCACATTGAATGGGTTTTTCTCGCACAAGATGCGAGTAAGAGCGGGCGAGAAAAGTAACAAACGCATCGTCGCACGCCAATTGATTCGGAGAGAGGAATTTTTCTCGAGAAAAGATGGAAATCTTTTTGCCAGATAAAATTTCTCCCTTTCCATTCTTCTTCTTCCTGGGCAACATTTCGAAGGGCAGTTTGGAATTCACGCGTTTTCGCACACACACACGCAAACTTGAAAGAAAAATTCAACAAATTTCAAATTCAATTTAGGTAAGAAAGAAAATACACGCGCAAGAATAAGTGCATCTTGATACGTAAAAAGAAAAAGATGGATAAAAATATCGCACGTGAATTTATTTCTTGATAGTGTGATCGCCATTTTAAGCAGAAGGAAGCCATTTTGTTCAGCCCTCGCGCCCCACGTCGCCCCTCCACCACCAATAGGCCTACCATATTTCTTATCTACATCAGGCGCTACGTGTACAGCCTACAATTGCACAGGCAGTATAACAGTATTGATACAGCCAGTATAAGCAATTGAACATTTAACCACGCATAGGCCTACTATCCTACAATACTAGCCTACCGTAGCTTCCTGGTTTGAAGGATGTCATTCCGGGGTAACTTTCAACTTTTGAACTTAATCATTTGACAATCTGACCACTAAACTTGCCAAAGCAGACAAATAAGAATTTACAAATTTTTAATCTTACGAGTTTGATTAAAAGGATAACAAAATCATTAGCGTTAAATTTGAAAAATTTGAATTAATTAAAGCTACATTTCCTTGATTCTTCTTCAATTTCAGGAATATTTTTAGTTAGGCGTTAGGCCTATTATTTTCCTAATTGCTTGATTCGTTCTCCAGGCCAGACTCTTACCAAAGTGGTTAAAGTTAATTTGGTTTTAAAGGGGATGAGACAATTAGGCTGGAATAACTAACGCACATCTAAAGATCTGTCTCGAGTCAATACAGATTTATTTACTTGCGTCTATGAAGGGAGATTAGGCCCACATGAACAGTGTTCATTGAGTGTTCATTGAACACTCAAAATTCGTAAGTGCGTAGGCCTAATATGGGTTAAAGGGGTCTACAGATGAGAGCTAATTTCGATGGTAATATGCATCTTCATGAACAAAAATGGCGGCATCGTGCCTGTCTTGGTATTTTCTCAAGTCGAGGCCGCTTCTTAGAGTGCTTGGTGATTCCAGCCTTAATTTCAAACAAGTTGAACGCGAATACGGTACATTATTGTGATTGCGCAGTCAGAAGCAAACGTAAAAAAGTATAAACAGGTGCCGGATGGGGAGTGTCTGTTAGTGCGTGTGTGCTCATGTTTAGTCTACAATGTATTGTAGTCTTGTCTTGAGAAAACTGTCGTTTTCCATTTATTTCACACGAACGCCATCTAGTGTGGCACAAACAAAGAACCAAACGAGCAAATCGAGCGTTCCATTAATTGAAAAAGTCATTCAAGGATGGAATCATCTGTCATCCAATTAGACCTAGGCCTACTGGTAGATGGCAAATACACTAGCACATACACACACATATAGTCACACACACACACACATGTAGGAATGTAGGCCTAGGCCTACCGTAGGCCTACTGTATATGTGTTCACCAGAACTCCGCAGAACCACTTTCTTTAGCATGTTAAGTCCAAAACGCATTATGGCTTAGCCCTAGCAACTGGCCTACTCCTGCCCCGCGGTTCTGCCTTGGGTAAATAAATGATACGTGACAAATTGTCACCCGCAGAAGTGTGGGGGGAGGGGGGCAAGTGTTGCACTGCTGCTCCACCCACAACTAAATTGCGACATTCTGGAATTTTCTTTGAACATGCAGTACCGGTAGACCGTACTTGCTACTACGGAAATTCACCACAAAGGCAAAAAAGAACAAGAACAAGAATAATGTGTTTTTTGTCAGTAAAGTTAATTTGCGTGTGGAACACTTTAAAGGGGGGGGGAGTCAAGTTAGATTTTTGCATTTAAGTGTGGGCCTACCTCAAGCCCGTTGTAAATATTTGTAAATAACCATTAAACAAGCAAAATTTTGAGAGAGAAAAAACACGGAAAATGTATGAAGTTTTAATTGTTGGTAAAGAAAAAAAATCTAATCTAGGCTACTATTTAAAAAAAAAAATTTTAGCGAGACTTCCCCTTTAAAAGTTTAAAACGCCATGGAAACACGAGCGGATTTGCGGTGTAAACCGAGAGCGAGGAAATGAAATAGTTTTTTTATCAAACGAAGCGTGTCATTGTGGGCTGCCTGCCACCTTTCTGGAAGCTTTCAGAGTTTCAGAGGACTTGGCTTTCAGTCCAGATCTGAAGACAGTATAGAGGGACCAAGGTGTGCACCGACTGCAACGTGCAAGTAGACCTACATGCAGTAGGCCTACATCTAGGTATTTTTTGCCACTTGGGAAAAGCTGCCCGGTTTGAAGGGCTAATTGGCCACAGTCACTTCACTCACTTTGGCACCAAGCCTTTTCGCAGCATTTTGTCCGCCTAGAAAAAAAAAGACCTAGACTAGACCAGCCTCCCAATTCAACGCCTTCTCTTTTTATCTTCTTATTAGGCCATCGCCGTACGCGACACATTCACACACTCGCATTGTGCAATTTTATCGCGCTACCCGTCGAAGCCTTTTCGTTCGACTGGTTTGACCAGCTCGCTAAACGAAATGAAGATTGCGTCGAGTAGCGAGACAAAAATTGCACAATGCGAATCAGCATTAAAGGGGAACCCACAAGAAGTTTGACTTTTTTAGTTTTAAGGTTTTCAAATGACTATTTTTAAAGATATTTTTGTAGGCCTAATTGTTGGTTTTTTTTTTCACCACTAAAAATGCCCATTTTTAACATTTATTTGAAATAGTATGTGAGGACCCATCCCTTCCGGTAAACGATAAGTGCGTCATCGAGATGCGCTACGTGGCACTCTAGCCTCCCACGTGACTTGGATCGTAGACCTTAATGGAATAAAAATCGGGGGCTCATTTACGCTATATTCAAAATGGCGCCTCCCGTGATAAAAGCTGAAAGCGCGTTAGATTCAGCGTAGAAAATGACAAGAACAAGATAAAATAGAAATATTTTCGTGGAATATCGTCAAGTAAGGTGCTTCATCGAACGAAAGGTTGAAGTTTTTGTCTTGAGAGTTGGTATCGCTTCCCCATCAATTCAACAAAGTAGAAGTCGAAGGCGATCAGTTGCGAGGAATGAGAGGCCGGCTTTATAGCTTACAATGTTAGGCCTAGCAGGTCAGATCCTAGCAATCTTGTAAGGCGACTAACGACAATCGAGATTTCAATCACACACGTGTTTACGTGTACATTACAGTTTGTGGACTAGACTAGCCCACAGATCCTGATTGAGTTTGTCGCTGATAAAAGTGGCCGTTAATTTAATAGCGAGCAAATTTCACGCCAGTCACACTGGTAACCATGCGCGAGTAGGCTACATGTAGACTGAGTGTGATGAACTGCAGGTTGCATGTAGACCATTTCAAGCTTCAGGCCTTGAGACCTATGGGCAAGAGTGGCCCCAACCACGGAATGTCTGAATAGCCTGAATAAGCCACAAAACTCGAAGCTTCAATCGCCGTGGATTACATAACTCTTTGGCCCCATAAAATAAAAATAAAAATACATGCAGCCTATAGAAAAATATAAATCCGAATTGAATCACGTGGCCACGTCGCATCACCGGCAGACTAGACAACTAGGCCATACTTGAAAATCCCTATTACACGTAAGCCTTCGATCGAGCCACGCTAGGCAACGACAAGTAGGCCTACCAGGGAACTAGGCCTAGGCCTTTTCTTGAAACGAGGGCGATTAGGACTTTTTCAGTGGTCTAGACGTCGTTGTCGTGTGACTGATGTCATTATAGCGCAGAATTTAAGTTTATATTTTTCACCCAAGATTTGACAAGTAGCCTAGGCCCCAAAGCTTAAGTCAATCACAGCGCAATAGATCTATTCGATGCATGTCGGCTTACATCAGGGCCTTTCTTGTAGGTGCTGTAGGGCCGTGAGTTTACTAGGCCTATCCTTATCGACCATTTGATTTTTCAGTTTTTTTTCGTAGGCTTAGCCTAATTCCAACGGCTGTAGGCTTATTCTGTAATTAGAAAATTTTAGGCTGAAACCACTAATGACTTTTAGTAACTGTGTCTACTTGAAAAAATCCCAAGACGGGCCGAGAATAGGTCATTTTTCCATTCATGGAGAATGGATAAATGACGTCATCAGAGCCTATCTATGGATTTTTTTCAACTCGAGACAGCTCTAAAAGTCAAGTCATTAGTAATTCCAGCCTTAAATTTCATTTTTCATACAAAATGAATAAATGCTTGTAAGAGCTCGAGTGTTCGCGACGAATTCGCGTGAATTTCGTTGCATGGGAAACGTGCTTTATTGGATTGATTCCCCGACCATTTAGGCTTGCATTTACAAAAGAGAAGCAAGACGATTTTTTCACAGTGCTGCCAAAGCATGCCTACTAATGTACATAGGCCTAAGCTTAGGCTACATGTAACAGCAATGAGTTTTTTTTTTCTAACGCGTTAAGTGCTGGTTCACACCAACGAATTGCACCCGACCAACGAACGGCAACGGCTCCGAACGCCGTCGAGCGCTGAATTCGCCGGTGTGAATCCATATCCGGCAGCGGTCGACTCGAATTCGTTGCAAATTCGTTGGTGTGAAACAGCACTAAGTGCTGTTGCTACAAATTGCGGAAATGTCTGGAAAACGCGAAGTTTTTTTCTTCTTAAATATGCTTAAGCCGATTTCTTATTCAAATAAGCCTCGGCACCATCTTTAAATGACAAAAAAAAGTTCCGTAGGCCTAAGCCAATGTTGGCGCTAAGCAAGACTAGATTTATACACTTGTAGGCCTACATTATTGCTGAAAAAAAATATCAGGAAAAGTAGGCCCGTTTCATGCGATTTAAATAAACACAAGAACTAAAAGGGAAAAGAAAAAAGCCTAGGCCTACCGTAATATTGTTAAATCTTACGTCAAACTGACGTAAAAGAAAAATGGCGACCTCATTTTATTTTAAACAACAGGCAACGTGCTTGCAGTGATTGCGTTCGATCAGGAGGACTGGAGAAGGTCATCTGAGATTGGCCCGATCCTCGAAAGACCAGATTTCGAGAACGGTCCCTTCTCTGCCTCTTTCAAGCCTCAAGAGTAAATAAGCAATTTTGCGCACGTTTCTCAACTCATGTTGTTCCTGATTTACTACACGCAGAGACAGTTGTCACCAATTCAAAACGATAGACCCCCTGGTTATAACGCGGCCGGCCTGCAGGCTTTTAAAGATTAGACGTAGGCCTAGGCCCTAGCTCAAGGCTTGGTAGGCCTACTATAAAGCCAGGATTCGCTTCGACACGCACGGACGCATGAAAACAGACAAACACAACACTGAAATTTGGCGCAGAATTTAATTCAAGAGGAGGATTTTTTATTTATTTATTTTTTCTCACAGCTGAAGATAATCACCAGATGACAGTGGCGCGTATACACACTTGAATGTATTTAAAGAATTTAATGGAAGTTAAAATATGTTAGGCTTACTGCATAAAGGCGCATTCGTGGAATGGAAGCTGTAGTTCTAGAATTTAGGCCTACCGTACCTAAAATTTCCTTGTCGATTTTCAACTTTCCAAAAATTACTTTTCAACTTAGGCCTAATAACTCGTATCACCAAGCTAGCCAACATAACATTCACTTTAAAATCCCAGTACTTATTTCCGTCTACTGCATAATTAGAAACAGTGTAGGCCTATATGTGTTAAGTCCTAGTGCACTGGATTTTCATTGTATGGATGGAGGCCTATTTCATTAGTTCCATACGTGCTTGCCGGCCCGTGACTTTACTTGCGACGGGCCTAATTTATTATTTAGGTCGAGACAAGTGAATAAATCGATTAGGCTACATGTACAATGTAATTTTTTTTTGCCATGAAATAATAAGAAACGGGGAAAGTCAGAAAATAACACAACTAGCCTACAACACAAGTGAAACACTTTCGACATTTTCATTCTGACCGCCATTTTGAAAGTATTTTTCCGCAAACGTACATGTAGCTCGACCATCTTGTTTATGGATTTTTCCGTTTACATGCGATATTAGCGTGTATATATTTATTAGGCCTAATCTGACAAAATCTGTATAAATTTACTTCTGGCTTTGATGCATATTCATCGCGACCAAGCTAAACCGTTGTCTCCAGACTGTAATAAAGTCCTTTGTGGACTTTGTGCAATAAAAGTTAAATCTACGATTGTTTATGAGTCATATGAGCCTCATGACGCTTTTAGTTGCTTCGCTGACATTAATTTAATGTCGGTAAATTGAGTTCGTCACGCAGTGCAATTATCCAGCAAAAAGCAGCTAGGCCTAGGTCTGGTCTATAGTTCTATTGCGATGCTTGAAATAAACCCATCAACTTTAGGCCTAGGCATATTTTCTTTGCAGAGAAATTATTTTCGTACTAAATTCTAATTGAATCAAGTCACGTGTTTGACGACATTCAGCGTAAAGCTCGATGGATGCAACGAGCAGACGGACAACTTCCGCCGCTGAAGCCTCGACTATATGCTCAGTTAATCGATATATAGAGCCTCTAGATTTCAGCGAAAGTGAAATAAAAAACACCACAGTTGTAGGCCTACTTTTAGACGCTTGAACACGTAGGCCTTAGCTTGAACTCGTCCAATCACACCTGAAGACTTGTAGGCCTACGCCTAAAAAGAATATTTGTTGCAAGCCCCGGCCTCGCCGGATGTGAAGATCAACCAACGTCTAGACTAGACATAGGCCTAGTTCTAAAAATGCTACATCTTTAGGCCTACATATAGGCATAGGCCTACCCGTTATTTTGAAAGTTTCCAAATTGAGGCCTACTTGAAAAGCCTTTTAAAAAATTGCCAAAACAAGACGAATAGGCCTATATAAGGCTAGAATCAAAGCCTACACCCCCCCCCCCTCCCTCCCTAAAAAAAGGGGAAAAAATAATCTGGGCGCGAGTTCATTCATCTTTTAAGACATTTTATAGATTTTGCATCTATTTCCGCTTCCGATATTTTTAGATAAAAAAAATCAGCGCTGCTAAACTCGAATCAACGGTTCAACGTTGCCAGATTTATGTATGAAATGGGTAGGGCTACTTGCGTCTGCAGTAGTCTGTCTATCGCTCTAGGCCAGAACCAATAATAAAATAGGCTTGGGCGCGTAATGGTGAGGCCTAAGACGTCAAGTCAACGTGCAACGAAAACCGCATGAACGCACCAAAGTCGAGGTTTTTTTTCCCCTTCACACATATCCCCACTACGACCCTACACGCAGGTCTATATTGTAACCGATTCCTAAATTTAGCTTTAAACTCTAGCTAAAAAGTCAATTTTGGCAGCCTGTTTGCTTCGGGGATGGAAGAAATAGCCTAGAAATAAATGTAATAATAAAAAAAATGAAATGGCTTCTTCATTCTGAAAATTCTCACACAACATGAATGACCTCAGTCCTCAGCGAAAGTCAACATTTTTTTTATTATTTCATCTTTTAGGCCTAGCGAGGACTCGCGCGAATGTTTTTCTTCTTTTTTCCATCATTCTCAAATCTTGTATAAAAATCGAAAGTTAGTCTATAAAAACCAAATAGGCCTAGTCTAGCTGGTCGTCGTGCATTTCTCGAGACATTTCACT
This sequence comes from Polyzonium germanicum, assembly GCA_034700265.1. Taxonomy (NCBI): domain Eukaryota; kingdom Metazoa; phylum Arthropoda; class Diplopoda; order Polyzoniida; family Polyzoniidae; genus Polyzonium; species Polyzonium germanicum. The sequence continues at coordinate 12,373 of JAQIYI010001246.1, forward strand.
CCGGAGTTGAAAAATCTTGAAAAGAAAATAAGGGAAAGGATGAACAAAATTAAGTTCTACTCTTGCGTTATAAGCCTAACTGTGACTATTGTTTTAAATTTAAAATGAAAAAAGACAAAAGGCTTCCTTTCCAATTAATGTGGAAGATTCAACCATTAAGTGGTTTGACTAGTTTATTACATGTACCGGTATTTTTTTTTGTCGACAAAATTTCTCACCTAGGCCTAGAACAGACATCACGAATTAAATCTTCCAAATCCACCGGAAACGGCGTGTGGGCTGCCATTAATCCATTATGCTACTGTCCATCGCGATTGGCTTAGACCACAGACTCGCGTGACGTAGTATATAGGTTGCACTACGTGCAACCTATATAC
>JAQIYI010001247.1:0-12743 GCA_034700265.1 Polyzonium germanicum
AATCATTTTTTCTTATTAAACTAAGGCGCAAAGAAAACATTTGGATTTAATATTTGGGAAAAAAAATGCCCTCACTAATTGCAACATAAAGCCCGTTCGCATTGGCCGATTTCTTCTTAAAATTTTCAGACTGAAAATCGTCTCAAAAACCATCGTTTTTGAGAGAAATCGGCCAATGCGAATGGGCTTTTACAGTATAAATGTAGATACATTTAGTTGTAAATGAACTTAATTTGTGGAAGGTATATTTACCTTGAGTGGTTTTTTGAGGTCACGTGCGTCAATGTTTGTCAGCTGCGCTAATGTATCGTGTACAAGGTTTTCCCTGGACACAAAAAGAACGAGGTAGGCAGACGCCGGATCAATAGGCAAGAATAGGCTAGTCAGCGTGCGTCTGTTGGCTTCATCCATCGCGTCTTGCATCTGCAAAATCGCATCCGTCTGCAGGATGAGCGTTTTTGCGCGAGCATCAAACAGGAACGGAAAATCACAAAGGAAAAAGCGATTGCCGACGTCCGTGGGTAGGCGGAAAGTGGACACACCAGCTGTGAAGTTTAACCAGTGGATGTAGTCAACGCGCACATCCATCAACTCGGTCAACTATATATATCGAACAAAAAAAAACGCCAAAAATTAAAATTAATACACTAGGTTGATTGCTTGAAATTCCTGAGGAAATCATATCCTTTGTTGATCATGTTTTTTTTTATATAGGCCCCTATCAGTTTTTAAAAGAGATATATTTAGATACTGGTACCTCCGATATGTAAAATTCCTCGTAAGGCAGTGGTTGGCCATGGTTATTGTTCGCCGTATTCAGTCTGTCGAGCATGCGCGTAGCAACGATCATTGTCTCGGCGTTTCTGAATTGAGCGTCTTTCTGAATCTTGGCCAGCACTTGGACTAGACACTGCTTGTACACGTTCACCAGGTTTCGGAAGTCTCGAGGATAAAGGATGGCCCACCAACGATCAAGCAGCTCGCGGCTCTCCGGTACCAAGGCCAAAATGGCCTTACCGATTGGAGTGCAAAACACATTGGGATCGAACGTGGATACTTTGTTGAAAAAACAGCTTTTGACGACTAAAACGTAGACTCTGAGCGCTTCCTTTTCGAGTGGCGCAGGCAATAAACTGGGGATCATGTCATCCCTGAGGCACTGGAGCATCAATTCCGTGAGCGAAACTTTTTTCACACGCTGAATCCGTTCAAAAAAATTCTCCACTGCGCTCATGTCCACATGAGCATCGTCATAACTCGCGGTACTAAAATCGCCATCACTAGTCACAAATGAGGCACTGATGCACGCTGGCGATCCAAAAACGGTCTCAACGCATCTATGAAACAATTTCAGACGTTAGACGCTGTCAAAGGAAACCAATATAATCTAAAGAACGCGCAGGAATCGTATGTTCCGTACGACTAGGCCTAATATAATTTATACTCACTCGATCAGATCCTGTGGTATAAGTTCTTCAGCAAGGACAGCACAACAGCGATTGGCCAATGCCATATCCATTTTCAAAATCTGTCCTTCACTGGAAAATTTGCCGAGATCATCAGGAACACCATCCTATGGAGATGATAAATATTGAATAACATAATAAAAAAGCCACGTCGCATCAAAAGACATAAATGCGAAATCAAACGCTCACCGTCGTAACAATGGCAAACGATCGATCGCCTCCGCCAAATATTCTCTTCAACACGAGTGGAGAGTTTGCGTCCGAGGGAGATGTTGACTTGTCATCTACTCGAGATGCGAAAATGGAAGGCATCTCAACAGCTACTGGTACTGTCAAATTCTTAGTCGAATTCTTCACACCCAATTGACCGCTTCCACCTTGGCCAAATGCGTAAATCCGACAATATTGTGAGTCATAGGCCAGTGTGTGCCGTCTGTAAATTAATAAGATGTAATATTTATAATCCGAGTCCTATAATCATCATAATAATCAATGGCTGCTTCAACCAATAGAATATTTCACTAAATATCAGAATCTGCGAGCAATCAAAGTAGGCCCATGAAATCTTCCAAATATACCGTCCGCATGCGATCTGCGTGATGCTACTGCCCATCAACTCCAGAACCTTCCGTGGCAATATCTCGTGACTGTATGTGCCATGTCCCAACTGACCGTACGTGCCTGCTCCCCACGTGTAAACGCCACCGTTGTATGTCAAAGCTGCTGTATGGTTCTCTCCGCAGGCTACGTATCTGTGAATAATTCCAATCAAATTGCACTGCGTCCAGCATATCATCGCATCAGGAACCACATATTGACATATATGATAAAAGAATTTATCTATTAAATAAATACACCAAAATCTGTAACGTCATCGTTTACACCTGACTCTTTGCGAGTGAAGAGCAGCTAGGTTGGTCGGTGAGGCTCTGTCCTGATCGTCGTTCAGTCCTAGCTTTTGAAACATACACAAGATCGTACAGTTGAACATTATAGGCGATATTACCGTCGTTAATAAAATTTAAATTCATTTGACTGAGTATGCTTATCAACCTGGCCAAATGAGTTCCGTCCCCAGCTGTAAACAGCGCCCAAGCAGGTTACCACAAAACTGTGATCCCCGCCACAAGCCACCTGCGACACAGGCACATTGGCAAGCGCGGCAACGACAGATGGTGTGTGTTGTGATTTCGTTACGGCACCATTTCCCAACTGGCCGTAATCATTCCTACCCCAGGAATAAAGCGAACCATCTGCAAGAAATGTAATGACATGCGATTAAAGAAATGTTACTCGAAACATATGTTAACAGAAACGTTATACATGTATTCTTTGGTGATATGAGCAGAATCAAGTTGAGCATCTCAGATCAGGTCAGCAAATAACCCATATACCAATAGAATTTCATAATAACTAATTAAATACCGGTAATGAGTGCAATCATCTCAAAATTACTAATTAAATAGACGTAATTACTGTAATTATTTCACAATTACTTATTAAATACCGATAATTACTGTAATATTTTCGTAATTACTAATTAATTCATTAACTACCGGTAATTACTGTAATTATTTCATAATTATTAATTAAATAATAAATTTAAGTTTCTTTTAAGCGATCATTTTCCTTTGAAAATTACAAAGAAAGGAAAATAAAGTGACAGCGGTGGGAATCGAACCCACATGCCCCGATTGCCGGCGAGTGCTATAACATTGAACTACGGAGCACTTGATGCTCAACTTGTGAAGTGGGCATCCGGCGTAAAACTTACTATCGAGAACAGCGAGACAATGGTCAGCTCCACAAGCCACTTGGATAACATGTTTTGTCGCCAAAGACTTTACCAATCTTTTGGTGGAAAAGATATATATTAATAACAATAAAACTCCTTTACACTAATTGCACAGTATAATATACAATTATAAATCCTCGCCTTGGAACGGATATAGTGATGGTGTCTGCAGCTTCTCCTTGGTCGGATCTTCCTAGTTGCCCGGCGCTGTTGCCGCCCCAGCTGAATGTAGCACCCCACTCATCGATGGCGAGAGAATGCAGAGAACCGCAAGCTATTTGGACGATGGCATTGTACAAACCATCCACGCGCTCTGGCCTTTTGCACGGCTTGGTGTGGCCCAGTTGACCGACGTCATTGCGGCCACATGAGTAGACAACGCCATTGTCGAGCAAGAAAACCGTGTGATATTCTCCACATGAAACTAAAAAATGTTTACAGAAAAATTTCATGAAATTCTGTAAGGAATAATAAAAAATACGTGTCCTTAGGCAATTTCAAGGCGCAGAACTTAGCATACTTTGCCTGACAACTGCCGATGAGTTAATGGCTTTGTGAATGTTCAATTCACGTGGAGTCAAGATATGTTCCTCTTCTATTCCTCCGAGACCCAGCTCTCCATTCACTGATCCACCCCAACAGTACACCATGCTGGCTTTTGGGGAATCCATAGCGTCGAAGCTAGGACTCAGCTAGGCGATTGTGACACCGTCGACAAAATCGCTTTAAAATGGAATTTTAAAATTTTATGAGATCGACTTATGAGAAGACAGGCCTACCGGTAGTGCGGCCAGCCGGCCACTTACTGCAGATGAATTATAAGTCAAATAGAATGACAGTGTTGTTCAGAAATCTGCAAAAATAGTTACCGTACGTTTTTCTGCATAGGTCTACATGCACTCATAGTCATCCTTTGACATAAAGGTTAGGACACCGTTGAATGTTTCTAGAATGACGACGACGCTCAAGCTTAGGATGAAGATCACCGCCAAAATTAACTGCCACACCACACTAGCTGCTAGCCTGCTACCGAGCAGTGCAGTGTAGTGTGGCAGTTATTTTTGGCGGTAATACTCATTTTAAGTTTGCGCGTCGTCTTTCAAGCAACGTTCAACGGTGTTTCCGCCTTAAAGCCTACCGTTATTCAAATAGCTAGAATGCAAGTTCGGTTTAAGACATTTCGACAGTTCGAGGAGAGAACTATCGCAGACTCAAAACTCAAAAGGCAGGTGACTGGATGTCCGTCGTTGTGACTCGTTGCTCGTGACATGCACGCGCATCGCATTGCCCATTGGTTGTGATGAATATCATGGATATGCATGGGACGGAGAGGCTTACAACGTCAAGGGATCGGCGATGGGAGAGATTAAATCTGAATATCTGGTTTGAACAAGTGTTCTATGATGGCCGCGCGTGCTGGCCTATAAGAGACACCATGTAAACCGGAAATGAGCGTCGTCTGCTATATCCGCCATTAAAAGTAAACTTTCCCATTAAATCAACATTGGGCAGCCGCCACGAAAGGGAAACAGGGTCACGATTTAACATTGAGCTAGAAAATATTACATTGTGAATAATGATTTGATTCAAGTGACAGTGTATATTTTATGACAGAAATAAACTTCATCAATGAAATAGAATCTGGTTTTCCTTACCTCTTATGTTCGTCTCATCTCTAGTTAGTCAGTTAGTTAGTCTCTAGTTAGGCACTTTATTAATTTTAGTTTTGAATACTTGATCACTTTTGGCGAGAGCACTGGCCAGAAAATGGCTGACCTTCTATGACGTCACTTATTAGGCCACGCCTCTTTTATTACGTTTTTTATTACTTTTTGCCTTTTTCCATTATTATTGATGCATACAAGCCATATCGAAGTGAAATGGCTACGAAAGCCGATCGGAAAAGCAATCTGGAGAACGAGAACAACGCAACACCCAGGGGATGGTGCAATGAGGATCGAACCCACGACTCCTAGTAGCCGTGTGTGAGCAGAGCAAAGGAGAAAGCCCTGCTCTACTCACTGAGCTACCGGAGGCCGGAGCTCCCCTTTCTTCCAGGCTCAAACGTTCTCCCGTCCGTAGCGCCATCTACCATTCGTATGAATCAATTACTAACGATCCTGATTCCTGACCATCGTCTGCTAATTAGTAATTACACGCCGGCGCGAGTTTTGAGTTCCTTTCACCGGCATCGATCAAGATTCAATAATAAATTAATAAATTAGTTAATAGATAAATCATCAATAATTATGAATAATTAATCACTTATCAATAATTAAAAATAATTAATCAATCACTTATCAATAATTATGAATGATTAATTAATCACTTAACAATTATTATGAATAATTAATTAACACCATTAATAAATAAATAAGTAGGCCAACTAATTTATAAATAAATGTATAATTTATAACAAATGTTACCGTAATTTATAATTAGGCCAACCTATAAATAAATAAATAATTAATAGTAAATGTTAATTTATAATTAGTCCTAAAATTATTAATAGGCCTAAAAATAATTACTTAATTATTCAATTACCGGTAATTATATATACAGTTGTACAGATATATATTTTGTGGTTACAAAAATTAATTAATGTTGACTTAATTTAGTATCTTCGCAAGTAGAATTAAATGGAGTCATTTATGTGAAGTTGTGAACACTTAATTAGTCTTATTATATTTAATAGAATGTGCAGAACAATGTGCAATAAAATAACTACCGTAGCAACAAATATGCAACCGTCTACTGTATATTCAGGGATGTCCATTAGAGAAATCCACTCGGTAAAAATCTGTTGTCTACTATAATGGTATGCCCGATTAGGTTGAACTTCTGCTTTCAAAAGATTTTTCTGGTATCGTACATTATTTTGGTGCGATCGAGCGTGACAGCACAGAATTAAACAATTCATTGTAAATTTGTCAAATTATAATCAATTTTAGTTAAATTTTGTATTGGTACTTGCGTAATGTGTATTACTTAATTGAGAGAGTCGTTTCATATGCTAAAACATTCGAATTTCTGGCCGCAAATAGCACAAGAAAGAAAGTGCAAATTATTTTTACAGAAATTTTTACTTTTGCGTAAGTAAAAATAGCGAATAATAAAAAAATCGCTGCTCTTCACTCAACGCCAATTTGTTCATGGGTGGAGCAAAATAAATTTAGAACTTTCCTCTTAATCGACTACAGATAAGTTCTAGTTAATCAGGGAAACCATTAATAAACTACCAGCATTTTTTTTGACCAAAATGAACTTTTTCTAATGTATGTGCATTGGTGCACATTTGGTTTTGAATACAGAATCTTCAAGTTTTGGTCACCAAGTATGATCTAAACACAAGAAACAGTCTGATACAAAATAAATAGAAATATTAACAATGTTAGTAATCCAGAGGAATTTCTCATGGAATGCATCTAGTTGAGAGTATATTATATTTACAGTGTACACGTACATACAATAGTAGGCCTACATGAAGCCTATGTTTTTTTTTGTCCAAACATTATCTTGACTCGTCAAATTTTATGCAAAGTGCTACCATACAATCTTCGGCGATTGTAATCAACCGAAAAACAGTTAAAACAATCAATGTGTAAATAAGGCGTTTACAAAGCTCAATTTAAAAATCCCCAATAAAATGGAAGTAAGGCGTAGGCTTTTTTTTTTGTTATGCGTGAAATGCCCATTTTGGCTTAAAAGCGTATATTCCCAAGTAAAAACTAAAAATCCTACAACTTTAAAACATAAAAGTAATTGCCCAATAAAATGGCACACGATTATTTCATTATGCAGAAATAAAAACAGATGGTGGCCACTTAGAATGGGTGCCCAATTGAAAAACTCGTCTTAAAAACATCCTGCAGACATTATACATCGATATCGTTTTTTCTATTATCAATTTTTCAAAGTTTCGAACCCTTCTAAGTGGCCACCATGTACATCCTTTTTTTAAGTGGATTTTAAGGCCATTGGAATGTAATGACTTGTCCATTCTTTTTGAATGAGGGGAATGAAACACCGGTATTGGACTCTATGTTGATCGTTCTACCTTTACTACCCAGCATACATTGCAACTGAGGTCCAACGTTCACACGGAGTTCCTGATTATGCTTCCTGAAAATAAATGTAAGACACGTTTAAAAAAACACACTAGCGTAGAGAAATCTTAAAAAATGGGTTTATGAGTAAGTATAATTGCTTACTCTTGCCAATGTCCACATAATGCGCCTACTAGTTCTGGCGCTCGATTTTCCCTGATTTGTCCAGCAAGGCAGAACACAAAATCATTGCCGCCCCTCAAGTGAATAATCACCAGTTGGTCGAGACCTGGACTCAGGCTGATTCCAGTTATCTAGAAATTAATAGCAATATCTCATTAAGAACTTTATAATTACGATTATTTTAGCAGACCATCACGGCCGACCTTTTAACTTCTTAAGTCACACAAGGTCAATAAGTCAATAGTGTGCCCCCATAAGGCCGAGGTTGTGGCGCAGTAGAAAATAAAGGAAGAGCCTCTCGCCCATGTTTACACAAGTCTTTTAAGACGCCTGCATAGCTCCGGGCCTTAATTAATCGTGGGATCCTTTGAAACAAATTTGGGAAGGAGCTGATCTTGTCTGAGGTAAAATTCAGTTCTCAAAAACTTTGTAAATAACATTTTTCGACTGCGTTGACATTACTTTTATTTAATTTTTTTTTTCTTGCATTCACTTTAAAGGGGTATCGTAATTGGGTCCAGCGACCTCGAAATCCTATCATTAACTCTAATCAAGAATGTAATCAGTCATAACTGCAAACAAGTTTTCTTACATCTCCAAAAGGAATCGAAGACTTCATGGAGTGAAACTTCTTGCTATCCAACTTGTAAAAGTACTTGTCGGTAACCAGCAAAACCCGATCAGCTGATTTGTAGTGCCTGTTCACCTGCAAAAGTAAAACAGAACAACACATTGTTGACAAAGTTCGCAAAGTTGGCACAATTAAGGCTGGAATCACTAATGACTCTTAGAGCTGTCTCGACTTGAAAAAATCCCAAGACATGAGTCATTTTTCCAATTCCGAAGGAATGGAGAAATGATGTCATCAGCGCCTATCTTGGGATTGTTTCAAATAGAGACAGCTCTAAGTGATTAGTGATTCCAGCCTAAGTGTCGTCTGACTAATATGCATTAGAAATAAAATATTAAAAAAAACCTAAAAATATATACCGGTTTACAGTACGGTACCTTCTTAATAAAGCTGGAAAACAGAACTTTAGCAAATTTGTCCTTGGTCATCAAAGTGTTTACTGATGACACAAATAGCGAAGCGTTTTGGTTCTCGTTGGTCTGAAAAGCCCAGGACACAAATAAGCCAATTTAAAAAAAAAAGCTTAATTGAAAAAAAATCCGAATAGTTGTTTTGGAGACGCTCACAAGGGCGAGGTAGTTTCCCTCCCACTTTCGTGCGAGTCCCAGCTGCGGCCTTCTACCCTTAATTGCTTCAGCAGCCGCCAACTTGACCCTCAGTTGAGGCCATTCATCACGCGGAATCTTCTTCAGAATCATGCAGGCACGCCACCTATTAGTTTAAATTTAATTAAATTAATGAAATTAAATCAAGATTGAATTACGAGTTGGAAGAAAACCATTGATATGTCCGTGATTGTTTTTTTAGAGATTACGTGTTGAATATTTTCTGGATGTCTCCAACGATGGCTTTCAGGACGTGAGGCGGCTTTGGAAATGAAATGTGCTTGCCATAGTCCCTGCTGTTTCGAACGTTGCTGCAAGGATAAACAAAAAAAAACATGATCTTCACATTTATTTTTCCAAATAATAAAAAAACTCAATAATGCATAACCAGCAGCGTAGGACAACAAACAGACACACTAATCATATGTGTTTTAGTATACGTTAAACAGACATTTGATTTACGTAAAGTTTGAGTTCATAATTTGCAGGGTTAAAATGACTTCATTTTGCTAATTCAAGTTAGCTAAATTTTGCGCTAGCACGCAAATAATGACAAACTTGATAAGACAAGATATTAAAAAAAAAATAACTTACTGGAAGATGTTGATCAATAAGATTATGTATGAACGCATCTTGTATTTCCTGTAATATCTGATAATTTTCACAGCAGCTTGCATCTTTCGGTAGCGCATTCGTTCCAAAGTACCTCTCCAAACCTTAAAAATATATTCTGTATTAAAGTACGACTACTCTTATTTGATACAAACATCACCTACCAACAACTAGACTATCTAGCAATTAGCATAGTTAGATTAGGTACACAGCGCTGTCGAGAATGCCTTCATGTTTTTTAAGACTCGAAACCACTGCAACCCTCTAACTAGTGTACAAACAGACCTGGAAAAAAAACTACTCATTTTGATTGCTTATGGAATGATCAAAGCAATATTATTGCAAAGATTCTTCAAATCACTTTAGAATAAGTAACTCGTTTTATTTGGCATATGTTTCTAATGTTTGGAGTAAAAAAACTGCAAAAACAAATTAGAAAATTGAACTGAAACAGCACAACTCCAACATCGTGACAATCAAATGTTACAGGTCGTCAAATTAATTGTTGGTGTTTTTAGCCAAGCTGCAAATACGAAGTTCAAAGTAGCAGTAGGATATATAATACCTTCTGGAGAAAGATGACAATTCCCGGTATGAGATGGCTTCTAAGTTGTTCGAGCTGGAAGAGTGTGCGTGGAGATCTAACAAAAATCTTCGTTTTCCCGTACTTTACATCCCCCTGATAACCCTGCTCCTCGATGAGCACCTGCACAGCCTCACGATCGCCTCCGTTCCGGAAATTTGGCCACGTATACTGAGAGATCATCTTGTACCTAAACCAGAAATTAATCCCTCGTTTCAGTTTCCAAAGTTTAATCAATTGTGAATTTTTTTGTTAAAAACAAATGTGCAAACTTGCAAATTTGCAATTGATGATAGGTGGAGTTCATTCCCAATTTGCGAAAGTTTTTTTTTTAAAGAGGCACTCCAGTTTAATTTGGCGTTTTTTGATTTACAATTATTATCAAAATTTATACGAATGAAATCGGACCATAAACACCAACTATCGGTGCCTCATATTTCATTCAAATTTAATTGGTATATCTCCGCCTTAATTCAGTAATATATGAAATCAATTATGCACTTATGCAGGCTATAGTGGCCTACCGGTTCAGAAACTTTACGTAGGTTTGTCGGTAAGCAAATCCAGCCCTTCTAACTCGAACGTTTTCTATGAGACCAAGATAGTTGACTTGATGACGAACTCTCTGCTCATCGAACAACACTGGGGATTTTTGCTCATTTGGCTTGATACATCGAATATAGTATGGTTCCTAAAAACAAGGACAACTAGAGATTACAAATGTTACATACTGTATATTGTTGCATAATTATTTTATCGCATATCCGACATGTCCTGTGCAAGAATTGAATGAACATGGAATTAGAGTTTGCTAGTGTTTGTTCGATTACCCAAGAGAATAATGAATTAGCATCTACAATCTAAGTTAGTGCATATAAAAGCCACTCAATGTATATTCTACCTTGGATGCAAGATTTTGCACTAATGCAACCATGGAGTTCTTGAACAGCATTCCAGCGGTGAGTGGACGTTTAGTTACCTAAAGAAACAATCACTGTTAGTGCGGAATTATGCAGGCGCTAAATTTGACGTTTCCATCACCGCGATGCATCGAATTAAAGGTCTGAGTGCAATAATATATTCCTTTTACGGGCCTATTATTGCACTTGCGGCTTTAATTCGATGCATCGCAGCCATGTTAATGTCACATGTAGGTAGGGATAGCAAAAACCAAAATAAAAAAAGTGGTTCTTGGTTTTTCATAGGAAAAACAACAACGATGGTTTTGCCCAAATTGAAACTTTAAAAAAAAACGGATTTGATTTTTGGTGGGAAAACAGTGAATAGTTCGACCTAATGTGACGTCGAGTAGGTCTACTCGTAAGTTAGGCTACGAGTCTCGTAACTGCCGTAAACTATACGTACTAACGACTCTCTAAAGTTTAACGTACGTATCAAGGATTCAAGTTGCAATTAAGAGTGAAGAGTCCCAACCGAGAGACAAGACTTCATGGCAAGTGACTGAAAACGCAGACGACGCCTTTCATGAATTTTTATTTTATTTTTTTAAATAGACGCTTTAATTTAAGAGCAAAAACCAAAAACCACGACTAAACTTCTTGGGTTTTCTAGCAAAAAACTAAAAACCATGTTAAAAAAAAATCGTTTTTCCAGATAAACCCAAAAGCCGTGTTTAAAAAGTCGTTTTTCCAGAAAAACCCTTAAGCAATGTTAAAAAAAGTGGTTTTTCCAGAAAAACCCAAAAACCAAAAGAGACCTTAAGAGAAAAATCAATTTCGCATGTCATACAACTCGTACAATTATTGCAGTGTATTTTACCTTTGATACATCTTGAGCTCCTTCTGGCCACATACTTTTGATGTTTTCATCATTACTAGAAACGAAAAAGTAAATACAATAAAAATATGAGCACCATAAATACATATATACAATGTAATGTGATAATTGAATGTTCGAGCGATTAACTACTAGCAGGCTTAAAGGCAACGTGCGTCCGTCGTCTATCCGCTTCCTTTTACATTATGTTCGCATTATGTTCTAAACTTAGGTTTTTTTTTAATTTTTTGGTCGACTCCTATAAATAAAAGTACAAGGAATCGATTCGCTGGGGTGCAATATCGATATTCAGAAAGTTTTTTTTTTCCAAAAACTTTTCATGATTTTTCTCAACAAACGTACAAAATAAAACGTGCTATTCAATTAAGCGCAATTTGCGTAGCACGACAGCACGTCATAGTCTCACTCCGAGTCCTCGGACCATTAGTTTCACTTCATGTCACTAGCCTAGTATCCAAGAATTACTAAATATAACTATTTATAAATATAAATAATTAATACCTGCTGTAAAGAAGTCGTTTGAAATCCTGGAAAAGGGTGTCCTTATTCTTATCCAAAAATCCAAGGACAGAGTAAATCACATCTCCTGCATAATGTTTGATCTTAAAGTGGTTGCCATGCTCCATCGATTTGTCCATTGGAGAAATCTTCAACACCAATAAGTTATTAGTTACATGTACTGCCATTAAAGTGAGCATACGTTATACTGTACATGGATTACATGTATTGAAAAATGTGCTTAACAATGTTATGCACTAAAATATACAGGTAATCGGGGGTACATTTACAACTATACGGTCTTAGAAACCATGACAAAACCATCTGACATTTTATAGGGGTTCAAGTTAAGTTAAAAGTGTTTACTCTAGCGATTGGATACATTGTACATTTTGATGACCTTTAAAATGTTTTACAATTTTTTTTGAACCGGAAGTAATGCTAGGACAGGGAAAACAGAATTTGCGAAATGGAAGTTCCAGGTCCAATTGTCGAGTTATCGCAGTTATCCACAAACTGCGCGAGTC
>JAQIYI010001248.1:0-12743 GCA_034700265.1 Polyzonium germanicum
TGAATCACTAAGGCTGGAATGACTAATGACATTTAGAGCTGTCTCGACTTGACAAAATCCCAAGACAGGGTTTGTGGACCACTTCCGGTTTGCCCAATACACTTAGATAGTTTTCAACAACTTACAGGTGGCCCTTAAGACTTAACACGTTTTATAGGACAACTTCTGGGTGGCCACGTAGAGCTTTGGATAACTTCCTGTTAGCCCCATAGACTCAACATGGGGTTTTGGACCTCATAAGGAAGATTTTCCGCGATCTCACAGTAAATAGTAAATTGTCACATTTTATATCTATATATTCAACACTGTGCTCTATCAAGTGTTGGCCTGGCGCAGTGGTTACGGCCGTCGCCCACGGTTCCACCCAATTCAGAGGTCTGAGAGTTCAAATCCTGGTGTGGAAGAAGAAGGCGTGGCTTCTAATATATACAGAAGAATGAGGATTTTTGGAATTTTTTTACAAAACACATTTTTGGCTCCATTCTCTCTGAATGGAAAAATGACGTATCCTCAGCCTTTCTTGGGATTTTACAAGTCGAGGCAGCTCTAAATTCTACCCAGCACAGTCGACAAATTCTAGAATGCTTGTTTGCTAACTGCAGCCTAGTGTCCTAGTCAAAATTATTTGTAACACTTTGAAATCAAATATTATCGTGTTAAATTCACCCGCAAAAAAGGGCCCTTTAAGCCCATAGATTTGACATTGCTTATGGCTCACTTCCGGTTGGCCCCATAGACTTAACATGAGGTTTAGGACCACTTCCGGTGCGCCTCATTGAATTAACAGGGGCCCCTTATGTGATCATTACCTTTGGAGGTTATTTATGTATTTAGTTTATCTCTCTCTACACCCTTGCGCAGATGTACAGGGTGTTTCAGAATTCTTGAAACTTTTAAATTTGAAAAACTATTTGGACTAGGGGATCAACTGTATACAATCAATACATTGTGATCATAATTGACTGTATTTTAAATACACATAATTATTGCAATGAATGCAAATCATGCAAATCCCACCTTGTATTGGAAGCGATCGACTAGGAAGCCCCAGATCAAGCGACTCGCTGCGTTAGAAATGGATCCTACGGCACCGACTACTGCCAGGAAGTGGTCGTCCTTGATGAACGTCTGCCCGTATGCCTGATAGAAAGCGAGTGCCATGGTAATTTGGTATTTCTTGCAAATAAGCATTGGCGCACTGTATGGCCTTCCAAAAATGAGATCACCTTGTACATCGAGGAGAAATAGGTGACGGACTGATTGTTGAGCAGAAAGGTGAGCCACAATAGGTAGAACTTCCCTGTTCTCAGCGCTTGTCTCACGGTTAGAGTCGACTCGTCGGTGCCACTCCCCTATAATTAGCCCATCGTATCATTATACCGTATTTTCATGAAATGTACGATAAAAGCATTTTAATAAGAGTAAGGTCTTAGAATTGTCTCGACTTGAGAAAATCCCTAGATGACGTCATCATTGGCTCAGTTGGGTACAGCTCGCTTCAACGTCTGACCACTTGGGGTTATGGGTTCGATTCCTTCCTGTATCCCTTGGGCGTTTGTCTTGGCTCTTGGTTCTGCTAGGGCCTAGGGGTCTGTGATTGGGTCCACAGGAACTGTTGACCCCGAATTCCTATCATTATCATCTCTGTCTTATTGGAATAATGACGTACCGTATTCTCTCACCCTGTCTTGAGGTATTTTCAAGTTGGCACAGCTCTAAATGTCATTAGTAATTCCATTCTAAGATTTGCCAAAAGTCTTAAGATTTTACAAAATGGCGGCGCCACTTTCAGTTCCGGAAACGTATGCTGCTCGTATTTTCCGTTTTAAATCCAAAACGGAAAATACGTAGGCCTACATATACGCTTCCGCACCTCTTAAAAGTGCCGCCATTTTGTAAAACCCTAAGACCTTTAATCTGATTGATATCTGATTGATTGGTTGTCCGAGCGAGCGAAACGCAGACGGACAATAATTCATCCGTTAGTGATACACACGTGTATATAGAGCGTGCTCCTGATTGGCTGCCATTGATCTCATGATAAACACACTGAGCACATAGTCATAATTACCGTCAACTCCTTGGGTGGGTTCGCCATGAGTAGGCATCCGATTATTTGCAGAATAGCGTACGTTCCGGCCAACAGTAGAAATACGTTGGGCACGCGATTCAGGACGTCTTTGTCGGCGAAGTAACTGTTAAAAACAATTAAAAACATGAGGTAACACGATGTGTCCATCGTCATTTAAACATCCGAGCACAACAAATCTGAGACAAAAACAAGAAATATATGTCGAGAGGTAAACTGCAGACATAATTACCCATGTTTGTCTGGCGGGATGTTGTTGGGGTTTAGAAACATCGTCTCCACCATATTGAAGACTAGCGATCCCACGCCAATCGACGCGACTATGACTCCGGTCACGACGCCTCTGTTGTTCGGAAACCACTTTGGAAAGATACAAAGATAAATTAATCTTCAATTATTTGACACCATTTTGAATCCACTGATTATAGACCTATATGTAATTGTTGGCCGAATTACTAATTACCCTCAGTCCGACAGTCAAGACTGGCACGTAGGCGACGCCAACGCCGACGCCAAACATGACGCCGTATGTTAGCAAGACGAGCGCGTACGTGCTTTGGATGGTGAAGTAGGTGAGCGCTATGCCAGAACTAATAGGCAACAAAGATATTGAGTATCTGAAGGGTTATGTGAGTTTTATGACAGAGCATGACTTGAGATGTGCCAAAAATGGCCCAAAACCTCCTTAATTGGCATCATGTTGGCATCGAGCAATTCGTGACTCATTTTTTGGCATATTTCAAAATCTAATTATCACCGTGACCACCGTCGAGCTAGGCTGTACCTCAATATCGACGATCCAATTAATCCCGTGATTCTGGGACCCAATCGTCTCTCGACGACTCCCGAGATGGGCATGAAGACCCCTTGGCCGCCCGTCAGCAAAGCGTTTATCCACACTATGTGATCGTTGGTGAGGTGCGGAGCGTTGTGCTGACGCAAATACGAGATCATGTACGGGCTCAGGTTTCCTGAATCATTAAATCCTTATTAACCTTCGGATACTATTATAATAATCCGTTTTATTAGAGTATCTACAATGAAATTTGATTATGGGAAACATTCCTTACAGCCTAGATATAAATATGACACTAAAATTACCTGGGGTCAGTATTGACCCCACATAGCCATCTGTGCGAAAACACATAGTCAGCCGTCCGAAGGTTAATGCGGATTATATAAATCAAATTTCAAATTTCCAATGGAAATTATATCACACGCAAAAGGCTGGCTTGAGTATTACTCAAGCCAGACTTGGGCTTGGCTTAAGCCAAGCTCAAGTCTGTGCTTAGTGATATTCCGCCCTTAGTCAACACGTAGACTAAAATAATAAAAAAGGCTTGAAGAATGAAGAGTATTTACCGCTTTCAAGACAATCAAGTGCAGCCAAGTATAGTGATTCAAGCGTGAAATAGGGCTTGAGACTCGTACTCTCAAGTCAAGTTCTTGGAAGACGACACTTTTCGTTTCTTCTAAAAATTCTAACCTTGGCTCGTATATTGCAAGTACATAAAATATTGCTAGTAGTTAGAAGATGGTTTTTTCTGAACTTGCCAACGGTGTAGAGGGTTCCGACCGTGATCTGCACTAGCACGGCACCGATGATGACGGTGAATCCACGACCTTTGCCAGATCTCAAGCTCCTCCAAATCTTGGACACAAAAACACAATTAGTCCTAACTACAATTGCGTCTGTGCATTTAGCGACTGTAATTAGCGAGTGGAATTTCAGCTCACTGATTGTCCATGGTCGGTCGATGGAGGACTTGGTGTAATTGGCGCAGGTGGAGACGACGACGACATGTTTACACGAACCCCAAAAGACCGCTGTGATGGGAAAATACGATGCCGCGGACTTGTCGCAACTTCTCGCAACGTGTGGACTAGTTGTCAATTGAAAGTCAAATGGCTCGAGCGATCGTCATCCACCTGTTGCGTTAATCGCCGTGTAATTAGCCAGCTGCCGGTATGCCATTTGCATTTGGCAGCCGAGTTATTTTGGCAAGAAGCTTAATGGGGCGACTTTACGTCTTGACGTCTGCTTTCACATCCTGAAAGTCGCATGAAAATTGCACCAACAGCGAAAGAAATACATATTTTTGGAAGGGTTTCAAACGCCTTTGAGCCAATATACTGCATGCCAATTGCACAATTACATCATCGTGTAGTCGGCGTCTCGACGCAAAATGTCGGACCGATTCTGCGTCTTGCATGATGAATTGATGATCATGATTTTGCAAGGCATTTTGATTTAGGCCTATCTGGCAGACATGACTCGCAGGTGTTGCGTGGCATACAATTTATGAAGACCTGAAAGGTGAAAGTTTTTTTGCATTTTCATTTTTGATAAAAAAAAAAAAAAAGACGCAACGCAACGCCGCCAAATCCAAAAGAAATTTCCATTAGTTGCTAATTTTCCGGACTGCGACACTAGCTGCCATCCATCCGCCGTTGTGACAAATGTGACTTACCCGATAGAGAATCTGACTGGCCTTTTCACACGAATGAACGCAAAATTTCCTAAAGAATGTTTGTTTTTTTGTGCATCAAATAATGAGCAAATACAATTTTATATGGTTCTATCTCATTTCTGATTTCAAGTTTATTAAACACATTTCAAGTTTATTAAACACATTTCAAGTTTATTAAACACATTTATTTACGCCCTTTACATTGTGCATACACATGTATAACAAATTACACCCTGTACAAAGGGCAAACTCCTTTGTTCACCATTAGAGATGACTTCCAATACGGCAACTTAAGTGCTTTCACAGATTGAGTCCGTCAAATCGTCCGGATTAGATTAATTTAATTAGATGGATTAAAAAAAACAGCATTTCTGCTTTGATTGATGAGTACGTTAAACGTTTTACCGTACCGTACGTTTTACCATTACCGTACCGTCACTCATTATTGCTGTTCGACGCGACGACCGCCGTTTTCCTTTCGACTGCGAGTGAACGCTCCTTCATGACTAGCGTAATTAGCAAACCTGAAATTGATAATGACGACGATATGCGATAAAAACATTAGCGCATTTTGGCGCCCGTGTAACCGCGCGTTTTGTCGCACTTGCGTCCAAGCTTAAGTTTTTTTTTCATAGAATTGTCTTGTCGCATGCAGTAAATTCTGAAATTGTTACAATTTTCCTTTTCCTAATTCTGGTCTGATTTTCCGTTTTGTAATTCTAGTCTGATTTTCCGTTTGGTAATTCCGATATCGCGCGCAAAATCGTGCGTATATGATCCGCGCTTTGATAACGAATAAAAATCTTACTTATGAATGTAAGCCCTGCAAGTAGATAAAACATGCCGTAGAACCCAATCTTGGGCGTTAGAAGCTGCGTCGTGAAAGCCGTGATTGGTCCACCGACAACCTAAGCGTTGGTGTGCGAACACATTTAATTAACACAACAATAAATGATACCGGTATTGATAATGATAGGATTTCGGGCTCAAGAGTTCGTGCGGACCCAATTACAGACCCCTAGCCCCTAGCAGAACAAAGGGACAAGACAAACACCCAAGGGATACAGGAACGAATCGAACCCCTATCCCCCCAGTGGTCAGTCGTAGAAGCGAGCTCTAACCAACTGAGCGTCGTCAGCGTCGCGTTCTCAGCGTCGCGACGCTGACAACGTTCGCGACGCTGACAACGTTCGCGACGCTGACAACGCTCGCAACGCTCGACGCTAACAACGCTCAAAGTTATAATGTGTGCATGCAGCTTTACTCTTGAAATACCCAGTTAGGTCATTTCTGCCCACTCACAGTTTGCGTGAACACCAGGGCGTATATGACCGCTACGTTCTTCGGGCCGAACGTGTTTGAGACGCCCGTGCAGATGAGCGGGTACGTGCCGCCGAGCCCCAGGAATAGCAGGACGGACCAGGCGGCGAACACGGCCTTGCCCCAGTTTCTAGTCAGCTGCATGGTGAGCAGGAATGCGATGACGTGCGCGCACAAGGACAGCATGCATTTCTGTCGAACGAAATTCCTTCGTTACTTCGTGTTTAGTAATTAATGTAGGCCTACATTTGCCCCTATAGTCCAGGCATTAGTTTCCCCACATGCGGAAAATCATTCCTGAACGGAAAATGTTAACAATTGTGCTTTCCGTCAAAGCTCTGCTAAATAAATACATTTTCTGTGGCCGTACTTTTTCCGGCCATATTTTCCGTTTGTGCAAACCCCCGCACCTTGTATTTGAAGCGATCAATGAGGAAGCCCCATCCTATGCGACCTGCTGTATTGGACATGGCGCACAGCGCGCCAACTAGTGCCAGGAAATGGTCATCCTTGATGAACGTTTGTCCGAACGTCTAGATATATATAATAATTAATTGCAATTAAAATAATCCTTAATTGGAACTGAAATAGTTCTTAATTAGAACTAAAATAATCCTTAATTGGGACTCAAATAATCCTTAATTGGAAGTTGGAACTAAGATGATCCTTAATTGGAAGTTGGAACTAAAATAATCCTTAATTTGAAGTTGGAACTAAAATAATCCTGAATTGGAACTAAAATAATCCTTAATTGGAACTAAATTCATCCAGTTTTGAATTTGAAATTCTAAATTGGATCAACAGTTATGCGACACACCCTGTAATGATGTGGCCATTGATATTTTGGTCTTCTAGAAAACGAATTTCTCGGACGTTGTGCAGAATAATTGCAAAGATGTTGAAAAATCATTCAAAAGAGTTGTTCAAATGTCCGGACAATTAGGCGCGGTAATCACTAGTGCAAAATCTCCGAGCATTGTCTCGAGTCAAGACAGCTTTAATAACTTCCGTTTATAAATTCTGAAGATTAGTCAACATTAATTATTATTGTCTGCACGCAGTTCTGCATTCGATCGTATTGCGCACTCACGAAACCTCCTGCCATCGTGACGGGAAGTTGCTAAAGCTGTCTCGACTCGAGGCAGGTGCTTGAGATTTGCGCTAGTGATTGCGGCCTTTATTTGGGAGAAATGTGTGACCTTGACCTTGTACATTGAGTTATAGTAGGTAACCGTCTGGACGTTGAGCAGCATGGTGAACCAGAACATGTAGAATTCCTTCGTTCGCAGAGCTTCCCTGGGAGAAAGGCTTAATTCGTCCGTGCCGTGTGGCTACACGCAGTATAGTTAGAAATAATACCGGTAGTTAATTTTGGAGGTACAATGTCGATGTATGTACATCGTGTGTAAACAGTAAAAGAATATCTTAAAGGCGCGCGGTCGCCTTGTTGGTGCGTGCCCGCGCGTTGCGCACGCTATTAATATAGACAGAATAAGCTACACGTAAAAGCCAACGCGAACGCTAAAGAATGACGTCATTTGTAACATCTCGCTAGACGCGGAGCCGGGGTCTTTTATACTAATGACGTCAGTCATAAGCGTTCACGTTGATTTGTACGCGTAGCTTATATCCTGTCTATTAATGTATAGAGATATAACGGCCGACCCCCCTCGTAGCGCAGCGTCAGAAGTGGTTGACATTGGCGTAACTCACCATTAAATATCCTTTAGGATTTTTCACCAGCAGACAGCCGACGCACTGAATGACGAAATAAATTCCACCCAGCAGTAGAAAAAGGTACGGCAGACGATTCAATACGGACGTATCGGTGAAGTAGCTGCGAAATGCATGTAGACATAAAACAAGTGAGAAATGCGACGTAAAACGGTAGGCGCTACGCGCAAAACGCGCAGAATCGGAGTTACGATTGGGCAGAACCCGTTGAAAAGCAAATGATGCGGAACCCTACAGCTTATACAAGTAGTCATACATTATTCCGTATAATAACAGGATGATGCTACACGTAAAAATGTACGGAACGCTAAATAATGACGTCATTTCAACTCATTTTTTAAAATATCCCTGCTTGGCGTCTTTGCAAAATGATTTACAACTGACCAAATGGTGGTTTAGCGTTCCGTTGATTTTTACGTACGTGTAGTTTATCCTGTCTAGTACACAAGATAAGCTACGCGACTACGCCTACAAATCAGCGTGGTCACTAAAGAATGACGCCATTAGTAAAAAATATCCCAGCTTCACGTCTATATATAGTGAGACGTCGTCAATAGACAGGATGAATCAACGGAAAAAATCACGTAAAAATCAACGGAACGCTAACCAATTAGGTCATTCTGGCAAGAAGCCAAGCAAGCGTATTTTGCAAATGAGTCGAAATGACGTAATTATTTGGCGTTCCGTTCATTTTTACGTGTAGCTTATATCCGGTCTATTATCTTTAGCCGCGTTCACGTAAATCACGTTGGCTTTTACGTGGTCGGCATACCCTGTCCAATGCGCTGCTGTACTTGCCCATCTTTTCCCGGCGATACGTTGTTCGGGTTTAGAAAGATCGTCTGCACCAGGCTGAATATGAGCGATCCAAAGCTGAACGCGCCCAGAACGACGCCATTGACGACGCCTCTGTTGTTCGGAAACCACTTAATTTCCGGACAGTTAAATAAGTTTTCTGTTTATCTAGATTCAAATGCAATTAATGCACAAATTGAACGTGGCGTATTTTACCCTCATCCCGACGGCCACCATTGATATGTACACGATGCCCGAGCCCGCGCCAAAGATGGCGCCGTAGGTGAGCAGCACTAGCAGAAACGATTGCTTGACGGAGAAGTAGGTGACCGCGGTGCCGCAACTATTTTCAAGATAACCATGGGTGAACATCAGCTGGTCACGTGCACACCCGGTATCAGACCCTCCTAACAGAACCAAGGGACAAAAACAAACACCCAGGGGATACACGAATCGCTTCACATTTCAGTGACGCGCAGGGACGCCGCTCAATGTTAAATCATGATCTAATTTCCCTTTAATGGCGGCTGGCTGGCTGGCTGGCTGGCTGGCTGCTTAATGAAGTTAACTCAATGACAAGGTTTCCCTTTAATGGTGGCTAGCAGACGACGCTCATACAAACCGGAAATGAGCTTCGTCTGCTAGCCACCTTGAAAGGGAAACACTCATTGAGCTAGCATTGAGCAGGTGCCATGAAAGGGAAACCGGATTGGGATTTTAACATTGAGCACCGCAACGCCCCTAGCACGCTTCAAGCGAGGGAAGGCATCTTTAGTAGACTCGAAAGTCACGCGCTTTGTGAGTGAGCGAGTGAGTCAGTCTTGTCACAAATTGACGCACGAGCAAGCTGAGGCGATTCAATGGATTCATTTAATTCAATGCATGTGACGTAATACTTGCACGTAGCCTACCTCATTATGACGGAGCCCAACAATCCCGTCATCCTGGGACCCAGTCGCCCGTCGATGATGCCGCCGAAGGGCATCACCAAGGCCATGGAGGCGATGACGATCGCGTCGATCCAAACGTTGTGATTGTTCGTGATGCTCGGCTCGGCATGCTGACGCAGGTATGACGTCACATACGGGGTCATATTGCCTGCATGAGTCATATGTCAAATACCAAGAATAAATGTTCACTAAAATCGGACAATGTTGATTTTAGTTTGTTTTTATAGCAAAAAACTGGAAAATTAAATTATTCCCTTAAGTGAAACTCGCCAAGGGTGAAAACTGTTCCCAAGGTCATCTGAACCAGCACGGCACCCAGGACCACGAAATAGCCGCGGCCCTTTCTCAAGTTGCTCCATAGCTGCAACAGTTTATAAAAAACACAAAACAAACACACGTTGAACCATATGTTTAATGCGTGTTGATGAACCAGCTTTAGTGTAAAGCTCGATCTTTCTGCAGACTTGACTCAAGAATATGACTCATCGATATATTCCAATAGTCCATGGCAATGGCCTTCAGCTTGACGTTGCCATCCTAACTTGAACGCGGCTTGAAACTGTCTTTCATCCAATGTAATCGCGTGCAGTTAAGACAGCCTAAAGTCGCGTTCAAGTTTTAACTAGCTACGAGGATTATTTCTTAAATTGCTCAAAGACATCAACATTTGATGAGCGTGACGGTTATTTTCGGTACCATACCAAACTGGATAACGAACAAGATAAAACCACATACAGTAACAACAAAGCAATTTGGTTTTCTAACAAAAATTCTGGATTATATTTGTGAATAGCAGGGGTGGCATTGTAATTTTTATTTTATTTTTTGCGCTGCCAATAAATAACGTCATTTAAACGTCCTTTAAAACTAGCAACAGAAACCAATAAAACCTGAGATGAGCCAAGTCTCAGTCAAGTTCAATTCAAGTCACGCTTTTATCCTCAATGCTTAGAGAGCATGGTCTATAACACCAGGAAATGAGCTTCGTCGTCGTCTGCCAACCGCCATTAAAAGTAAACTTTGCCATTGAATAGACATTGAGAGCAGCGTCCAATAAGAGCACAGATTCGAGTTGCACGTGCTTCTACGCATTCCAATCCTGCACGTGGTGCATAACACGTGCTAATTTAGACTACACCATGTAAACCGGAAGTGAGCTTCGTCTGCTAGCCACCTTGAAAGGGAAACACTCTCATTGAGCACGCGCCATGAAAGGGAAACAGGGTCGCGATTTATCATTGAGCGGCGCCGCAGCGCTCCTAGTGGCAAAAATGGGAAGCCTCACATTAAATATTGCATGTGGGTGTTATACACGGTGTAGTATTTAACAAAAAAAACCAGTCCAGATTGTTTCAACGTCACTCACGTCCATGTCTTGAAATGTCCAAGGTAAATTCCCGAGCTTGTTGTCCTCTTGAGTCTCTTATCTTATGGTGACAGAAAACGCCTCTGAAATGTCCAACGAGAGAACCTACATGTAGGTAACCATCATCAGTCGTGGCAATCGAGTATGGCGGACACTCGCGTGAAGAACAAAGCATGCATCAGCGATGTCGTCTTCCAACATTGGCAACCCATTTTTGATCAACATCATGTGGTTCTGGGTGCCGGACTTGTCTTAACATCCTTTTCAGATCCAATTAGTTGATCTAACTACTTGTTGATTAGTTTGTTTTCCAAATACTACACTACTACCGTACTACAACAGAGTGTGTGTGTGTGGATTTATAGGTATTTTGCTTGCCAAAAAAACACTTTATGGCTTTGGTGGAGTCAAATCATTGTGTCACTTGTTGCCAATTTAATTCCTGTGCTTGGTTCCTGCATGCAACCAAAACCTAATTCAAAGGGAGGGGCGGCGAGACTCCTTAAACAAGTGGCTCAAAAGTTGTCGGCAAGTTAGTTTCTGGCGTACCGTTAGTCTACCTCCACTTATACATCCTTGGTTCTGCTAGGGCCCAGGGGTCATTGGGTCCACAGGACCTGTTGACCCCGAAATCCTATCATTATCATTATGAATATTTTTAGGCTTCATATTTCGCCGCTAGGAGCGCTGCGGCGGCGCTCAAATGTTAAATCGCGACCTTGTTTCCCTTTCATGGCGGCCGCTCAATGTTGATTCAATGGCAAAGTTTACTTTTAGTGGCGGATAGCAGACGACGAATTAAGCTCAGTCTCTCAAATTGATTTTTTTCTTCTTATAATTATGTCGCCTTATGATTATCGTTGTTTATTGCGGTTAAATTCTGGTAAAGGTTTTTTGCTGCACTGGACTGAAAACTGAATAGTCAGCCCTTTGTCATGGGCCCAATGGGCTGCTGGTGCTTGATCAGAGCAACAATTCTACAATTTGTTTGTATAAATTACTGTATAAAACTTATATAAATTAATGTAGGCCTACTGTACCATAATTATCCGCCGTTGTAAGTTGGGCCTAACCATTCGTCTGACTGTAGGACATTCGTCCGTCAGGGCAGTTGTGTTGAGGGTGTTTAATTCAGCGAAATGCGTGTTTATGTTGGTGCGTCACACTGAACACCTGTGTGTGTGGTCGCTTCGAGGAGTCAACACAGTCTCGACCCAAATCAGCGGTTATGAAGGGCGATTACCATCAAAATTCTAGTTATCACATATATGCATTTGAGCAACCCACGTGACGAATTTGACTACTCTCCCTTCATAACCGGTCGAATTGGCAATTGCTAAAGCTAGTCCTGTCTTATAACTCGAAACAGGTTGCGGCCTGATGGTCAAGATTTGATTCATGACGTTTATTTCTCCGTGAAGTTGGTCTAATGGTTTGAATCCGAGATTATTATAGGCCTATGCGACTCACTAGTCAGCAACTGCAACCCTTTCCGCGCAATTTTATGTGATCGTTCCCTTGTCACGGGTTTATTTCTCACCACTAACAACTATTATTATGCAACGTACATGTTGTAGATCCCGTAAGTTTGCCAACAATAATTTAAAGTATCGCGGCGCCTCAAAGAAGTAGACCCACATCGCAAGCCCAATAGTCTACAGGGTGAGCCGACATCTGATTTGACATAGCAACGACATGTGACGTCACATATCGCAATGCCGTACGGCATGTGGCGGCAGGTGGCGAAGGCATTCGTGAGAGTTCACGTCATATTATACGCACCATGTAGGTACGCTGCAGCGCTCAATGTTAAATCGATAGCGACCCTGTTTCCCTTTTATGGCGGCTGCTTAATGTTGATTCAATGGCAAAGTTTACTTTTACTACACGGTGCATTGCCAGAGGGCCAGTTTAATTCGTCTGCTATTAGCAACGAGTCAACGAGCCCTCGAACACCCTGTAATATGTTAGCCTTTCAGCTTGCGAGCGTCACATGATTAAATCCAATGATAGTTTGG
>JAQIYI010001249.1:0-12734 GCA_034700265.1 Polyzonium germanicum
TCGGTTAACCGGTCAACGGGTCAACCGGTCTTCGCAACGCGAGACAGAAAATCCAGGCAGTTTCCAGACCTGTATGTGTAAGACCGTGGTCTAAACTAGACTACTTGGATCAAGTTATGCGTATTGATTAAAGCGGTTTTTGATAGATGTGTTTCAAACATGTAAATGCTATTTTATCTTAATATTAATAATACATGTAAATGAATGCAGTATTAACCTTTTATTGGGTGGATGTTTTTTGGTGAGATATAAAAAATCGATGCATCTTTTTAGTGTTTTTTTTATTTCTTCAGGATTAATTGTAGCCTTACTCCAAGGTTGTTTTTATGCGACAGCTGCGAATCAGCGATCTCAGAGTTTTGCGAAACCGTAAAAGCCGGCAATTTTAATTCACGTTGATTGCTCGTTGCATCCAAGATATATAGGCCCTGTGTGTAGGGTTCTTAACACTTTGTCGCAACTTTGAAGTGGTAATTAGGCCGCTGCGTAATAGTGATTTAGTTTTTTTTTGGGCGTTGGTGTTTGTTACAGTTAGGGCCAATCAGATAACACTCCGTATTTTTCTACCGTTTGTTGAAATTTATCTACAAATCTCTCGCTCTTTCTTCTATTTTTACAGCGAAAGTACTCTCTCATTTGCCGATAATTTAGTGTTCTTTGTTTGTAAATTGCGCAATGTCCCGCGCAGTTTGTCTTAAGTTTTGCACCCCAAAGGTGTCCTAAATTTTTGCGAACCGTTATTTTTTTATTTTTAACCATTTTTATTCCCCGTTGGCTTTTTGCATTTAACCAGGAGATTAACTTCTTTAGGGTTATATCGCGTTCTGACATTGTGTTTTCCGTTCCAGCTGCGCTTTATACCGAATAATGATGAGAATATAAAACACATTTTTTTTTTCTTCGATGATTTATATTTCAGATTTTAGCAGTCTTATGGCGACATTTTTCATTCCTTCAGGATCTTGTGTTTTTTTTAAAAGGTTTATTTTTTTATTTGTCGTTTGTTGTGAGCATTTGCTTGCGGAAATATATTTATGAAAGTAGGCCCCAATCCCTTGCTGGTTGGATGCAATTTTTTTTGTCTTTAATTTTCAAGCTTTCAAAACACAAAAAAAATGCCTTGCAGAGCAAGTCGCCAATTTTGCTGAAGTCGCCAACTTCGATCCAGTCATGTACATTTTGAAAGATATTGTTGAAAAAATGTTGGATAACTACTGTAGATAGTTTTGATCGACTCGTTTAGTAGTGGGGTTCATTAGTCCCAGTCACCCTGTGACGCAGACTTAACGAAAATTACGGAAATTAAAATAAGTTGAACGAAAAATATACATGTATTCCTAAAAGATATTTAAAGAAATTAAAATGAATTTAAAAAATATAAATTAATTGGCCCTACATGGAAAGAAATTAAAATAAATATCAGGAAATTAAAATCAATATCAGGAAATTAAAATCAATATCAGGAAATTAAAATCAATATCAGGAAATTAAAATAAATATCAGGAAAATAAAATAAATATCAGGAAATTAAAATAAATATCAGGAAAGAAATAAATATCAGGAAATAAATAAATATGAGTGGCAAGAAAGAAATCAAAATAAATGGCAAGAAAGAAGTTAAAATAAATAGCAAGAAAGAAATTAAAATACATAACAAGTGATTAAAGTAAATCACAAGAAATTAAAAAAAACTACAGGAAATTAAAGCAAATTACAATAAATTAAGGTAAATTACATGGAATTAAAATAAATGTGACGTCATTATGGTTGAAACCCTCTGCGCAGACGGGCTAATAAATCCAAAAAACCACAAGCAAGTTTTTCTTTTGCCATCTTTGTTCTTCTTCCATCTTTCACTATATCTAGCGGATGTTGGCAAAAGATGTTAACTAGCCATGGCGCGCACGAAAGTCTCCAATAGTATTTCAGAAATAACGTCGTGGCACGTCGAGCACATACATGTACATTGTAGGGCTGTAGGCCTATAGAAATGGATGGGACGACGTGGTCCTACAAGCATCCATGAAAATGGTGTTTTTAACCACTTCTTCGCGTTCCGAATCTCACTCTCTTTCTTCCTTAATGTCATGAATGATTCAGTGCATAGATATCTTGGCACTGTATAGATAAGGCTTAAATGTACGTCTATATAGCCTACTCTACATCTTTATGCTACATAGGTTACATATATACGCTGATTTACAGTGTTACTCTACGCAATGTACAGATGTATATGCGTAGACTTAGAGCAAGAAAAATGCAATTTTAATCTTCAGAAATATTTTTCACACGAAAACCTCGACGAATATACTAGCGTATATATTGCACTTTGGAATTTTCGTTTTAAATCGATTTTTTTTTCATCTTCTTCACATTATGTAGAAAGTGCTATATTATACTATAGTGGGGGGGGGCATACATTCTTGTGCAATGTGCATATATAAGCCTATATTATATACGCATATATATTTATTTGATATTGAGATATGGACAGGAATCTCAGAAGAGCGGTTTGATAAAGTGGTGCATTATACATATCAAACTCATTTGGCCGAAGTGTGACGTCACATTTGTAAAGTTCTTTTGCAGTTTGACTCTCTAGAAATTTTAGATCAGGAAAATAAAAAAATATATTCATGTATAGCTGCATAATATATATATATAGGCCTACATTATACGGAGCGTACAATGCAGCTATACATGGCCTAATTGAATATATATATACATTGTACAATGTATATACACAATATTATATATTTTAAGGATAAGGATGATCTTTGTTCATATTAATTGAATTGATTTGACGAGCGAGCGAAGCGTGTGAGGATTTCTTTTAAGAAATCTTTACATTTTTATATATGTTTTTTAATGTTCGATGATAGACAAATACATTGTACAGTGTACACCTACACTTATATTTTATACATTGCATTGAATGCCGAGATGTCACTAACGCAATAGGATTTGTTTTTAATTAAGCGATGGCCCCATATCCTCTGTTATCAGGACTCCTTTATTAGCATAAAATACATGCGTGGATCGATCTCATCAGTCTGTGTGAATAAAGAATAGTTTATTTTTAGACCCACTTAGAAAACGCTAAACATGTGCGTGCAGCACATACAATAGTGTAAAAAAACAAAAAGAAAACAAGTCATATACATTGTACTTGTATTTCGAATGGTAGAAAATGTTTTATTGCGTATCGCTCAGGGAATGTTCCAATATAATTTAGCCATATTTCATGCAACGATCTCCCGCAGCCAACCATCATGTTTTTTTTTCTTCCTTCGTTCTACAATGTTGTTGCTTTTTTTACTGCAAATAATATAGACATTTATGTATACGCAAATATCTTTTTTTATTTTTGTGAAATATAGCCTAGCTCCATCATGGCTTCCTGTAGATTCGAGTTAGGACTTAAATAACGTTTTGAGACGCCTTAACTCAGGGGAATCGATAAGCATAAAACCCGCTGGTTATCTAAGTTCATTTTTTTTATTTTTGACAAAATTAATGCACCTGCATTTTTTTAAATTTGACAGTTTTAAAGTCTTCATATTGGTGTAGTCTATAGGCTACCGTAGATCTCCAGTGAGGGCTTTTATGCAAAAAATATAACTGCATCATATTTGTGTAACTTAAAACCGTAAACAGTATAGGACTGGGCCTACGGAGCTCTTTATTTTTCATTTTTTTTATTATATATTTTCATTTGCCTAGACTAACTTGTTTTTTTTAAGTTAAAACCGGCCTTCCTACAAGTTTGAACTTTATTTTTATCAAAATCGATAAATATCGTACCCCAGACGGATAATAACCTCCAGAAAATATTTTTTGGTTCGTTGAAAACGAGTTTCAACTTTTCATAGGATAGCCTATTTAAAATTTAAATTAATTTAAAACAAATAAAAAATAAAAAAATTAAAAACCTTTAAATATATTTATTTAAAATTTAATATTAAATTTTGACCACTTTGACGGTTTTTTTTAAATAATTTATCTTCCCAACTAATGCATGTTTTGGCTTGTATTGTGATAGAATACAAATGTATTTTATTTTGATTTTCTTATTTTGCAGCGCGCATCATCAAAGACGTCAAGCCATGAAGGATCTGTTGACCAGCGGACGACTGGAGTTGCTGGCCGGCGGTTGGGTGATGACGGACGAGGCGAGTGTCAACTTGTACTCGATGATCGATCAGATGATCGAGGGTCACCAGTGGATTCGTCACCACCTGAACGTGACGCCGCGCTTCAGTTGGTCGATCGATCCGTTCGGACACGGCGCCACCATGCCCTACCTGTTGAAGTCGGCGGGCCTCCAGGGAAGCACCGTGCAGCGAATCCATCATGGCTGGAAGGAGCGCATGGCCGAGCTGCAGTCGTCCGATTTCGTGTGGCGTCAACGCTGGGATCCTCAGGGACGTCACGACCTGCTCTGTCACAATTTTCCTTTCGACATCTACAACATCAAGCATTCGTGCGGACCTCACACTCAAGTGTGCCTCACCTTCGACTTCCGCAAGATTCGCGGCGAATTCACCGAGTACACTCAGCGCGCTCAGCCCATCACCCAGTGGAACGTTCGAGAACGGTCCGAGACTCTGCTCGCTCAGTACGGTCGAACGGCGTCGCTGTTTCCGCACAACGTGGCGCTCGTGTTGCTCGGCGACGACTTCCGGTTCGACCACGCGCTCGAGTGGGACCAGCAGATCGGCAACTACAACCTGCTTTTCAACTTCATCAACTCGCATCCTGAGTACAACGCTCACGTCCAATTCGGCACGCTGAGCACTTACTTCGACCTGGTTCAGCGCCGAATGTCCTCGTCGTCGTATCCGAACTTCTCTTCGGCGTCAAAAGTGGACGCACTCTCCAAGAAGCCGTCTTTGCCGATCCTGATGGGCGACTTCTTCGTCTACAGCGACGTGTTCAACGAAGGACGTCCGGCCTACTGGAGCGGCTACTTCACGACGCGGCCCTACTGGAAGGCGCTCGCTCGAGAACTGGAGTCGACGTTGCGCAGCACGGAAATCGTGTTCACGCTGGCGCTGGCTCGAGCTCGTCAGCAGTCTCTCAACAGGACCGTGCAGATCCTGGAGGGTGACTACGAACGAATGACTTCGGCTCGCCAACGGATGGCCGACTTCCAACACCACGACGCCATCACCGGCACTTCGAAGGCGTTCGTCATGCACGACTTCGGCGTCAAGCTCTTCGACGCCATCCAGTTGGCGACCAGCGTCATGACGCACGCCACTCAGTACTTGCTCGCCGCGAATCCTCTGCAAGCCGAGACTCGCTACGAGTCACTCTCGCAGCACTGGCCCGCCTTCTTGTACCCGCCGTACGAACGGGCCAACTTCTACACGCTGCCTCACCAGATTCCGCTGTCCGTCCAACCGAACGCCGACGTCCGACTCGTTCTCGTCAACACGTTGGCACACTTTAGGCATGAATTGGTGAGATTCTCTTCCATGCACTAGGCCTAAATATATTTTAAAGCGCGACATTATCTTGAAAACGCGTAAATACAAATTATTTGTTTTAGTTTGTTTTGAATTTCTTTCTCTTATTATTTATCTCATCCAAAGGTAAAAGTGGTGATCAGAAGCAAAAATGTTCAGGTGCTCGATCCGGACGGACGTGTCGTCTCCTTCCAGTTGAACCCCGTTTGGAATTACACGGCCGGACCGTTCGAACCGGTCCGCGACCAAGTCGAGCTCGCGTTCATGTCCATTCAACCGCCGATGTCGATCGGCGTTTACGTTCTTCAATGGTTCTCCAGTGGAACCAACGGCGTGGAGGCATTCACGAGCGTCCACAACGTCGACGCTGCTCGAGCGTCCGATAGTCCGACCGATCTGATGACGCCCGTTCAACGACCCGACACTCCACCGAAGCATATTCGACTCGAGAACGGACATCTCAAAGTCGGATTCGATCCGGCAACCGGATTGTTGGAGACGATCGAACTCGCCAGTAAAAATGCTCCGACCGAGGTGATTAAAAGTAGAGCTGGCAGCCGCTTTTGGTTTTTTATGGAAAAAAAAAATCGTTTTGTTTTCTTTTTTAAGCAAAAAATAAGGTTTTTGTTTTTTTTCCTAGAAAATCTATTTTAGTCAAATTCCGTGAAAAAACCTCAAAACAAAAAACCGAAGACATTCAAGACGGTTTTTGCTTTTTCAGTCAAAAACTAGATCAAAAACCTTTTTTTTTTTTTAAACAAAAAAAACCAAGTGGTGTTTTGAATGAAAATCCAAAAAAAAAACCTTTTCTTAATTATTTATACTTGTTTTTTTTCCCCACCTAGATCAAAGTAAACCTGACGTTTCAGGCTTATTTGTCCGCTCAGTTTCATAGCGGGGCCTATCTGTTCATGCCCGAGCCTCGACAACCAGTGGTCAACGTCTCTGACACGCCGCCTGCGTACGCCATTCTACGTGGACCCCTCTACTCCGAAGTGACCATCGTCTACGCCACTTTCATGCGACACTCGATTCGAATCTACCACGACGTGGACGACGACGGACCCATGACTCGCGGTCTGTTCATGGAGAATCATGTTGAGTATCCGCCACCGCCGCACTTCCGCGAGACCGAGCTCTTCATGCGCCTGACGACCGACGTCGACAACCGAGACCAGTTCTACACCGATCAGAATTGCTTCCAGATGCAGAAGCGAGTGCGACTAAAAAACATGGGACCGGAAGTGAACTACTACCCGCTGTCATGCGCCGCCTACGTGGAGGACTCGAGTCGCAGGCTGACCCTGCTCACGTCGCACGCTCTCGGCGGTTCCAGCTTGCAGAACGGTTGGCTAGAAGTGATGCTCGAGCGACGATCTATGTACGACGACAGCCGAGGCCTGGGCGAGGGTGTGCTCGACAACAAAGCGACCTTATCGCGGTTTTGGCTCGTTCCGGAAGCGCGCCGCAAGCAGAAAGGACGATCTTCTCCCAGTGACGAAGAAATTATTGCGCGTCTCACATCCCTTTCGCAATATCTGTCCAATTCGTTGACGTCACCGGCGTTGACGTTCGTCGTCGACGATCGACGACCGGCCGCGGCCCCTGCGACATCGACGACGACGACGCCCGATCTCCTGCGGCGAGTGTTTCTCATCGGACGTCCGTTTCCTTGCGACGTCCATGTACTCAATTGGCGAGTGCTGCCCGTTACTTCGTACTTTAAGTTTCCGTCGCACAGCGCTCTCTTGCTTCTGCATCGACAGGGATACTCGTGCGACTACGACGCCTACGAGTTTCGATGCTCGATGAGCGACGGACGACTGTCCGACCACCATCGGCCCACCGAGGTGATCGTCGCCTCGCTGCAGAGGACGTCGCTCACGGCTCTCTACTCCGATCGAGACGTGCTCGCCGGTTTCGACAGGATTGCCGTCCCTCCCATGGAGATTTCGTCTTTCAACGTTACTTTCGTTTGAGGCTCGACGACTACGATTACCGACTTATACCGTACCGCACTAATAAACTTAGTACACGTGTAACTGTCCAAAGACTCATGACCTTCAGGCGTTTAGGGTCTGCGGCAGTGGGCGAACAGTGGCGTACGCAGGAAGTTAAAAAAGAGGGGGGGGGGGCGGAAGTTTGATTAATTATTTTTACGAAATATTGATGATATTCACCAATTTTTTGACGATATTTCTATGTCTTTTACGATATTGTGTCGATTTTCACCAATTTTTTGACGAGATTTTCATTGAGATCTGTAGTTTGAGTTGGCCTATATTCAAATTTTTGCACAATTTTGTTAATTTCTCGAGCAAATTGTGGGGATGGGGATAAATTCGTCCAGAAAATTCAATAAATTATAACCCTATCATTTAATTAGTTATTTCGCCCCCCCCCCCCATTCCATGCGTTCGACAGAAATTTTTCACTTTATTTGGTCGATCTAACCGTGGACTGTGAAACCCCCCTCGGAAATGTGGTTGTAAATACGGCCTTGCATATCCCGCTGTGTTGGAAGAAAGGCGGGAGGGGAGGGGACTTGATTATTTTATGACCCTGCAAATCCCTTGGGAAGTAACCGAATGGACTCCAAGAGACCAAGATTCTTGTCAACAAGACGTGTTTTCTCGTCACAATATTCCTTAGGCCTAAATATGGAAATCTATATACTTTTAAAACATCTTCGACACGAAAATTATACTCCGTTCACATTGTATCAGTTCATAAAATCGATTATAAGTTCAACTCGGAATTAATTTCTGACTTTGTTTACTTGCACCTGGTTGTGGATATAGTTTGCTCCGCAGGCAAATGGCGATCGCAATTAATTTCTTTTATTAATTGATTATTTTAATAAAAATAATTTCATTAATCATAGGCCCCCCTTCCGTCCCTACATTGATTTATAGGTCATTTTTTTAATTACCGTATCGGATTAGACTTACATCTGTAATTTAATTTTGTTTAATTATTTGTTTAAATACATGTATATACTATTCTTTACCGGTAATTATTTTTTATGATTTAATTGAGCATATTTGGAAAATAACTATCACATGAAGATAAAATAATTAATCATGAGTTCTTTATTTTTTATTGATTTTATCGACTATCGGCTATTTAGTCGTTCAATCGTTTGACGAAATTAAATTTAAAACTCCAAAAGATACTGGCACCGCTAGTTTTTAATTAATGGACCAAGGCATAGCCCCACATGAAAATGTATGTAATTTAAATATTGATTTATTAAGAAATAAATAATTAAGAATAACAAAATAAATTAAAAAAATGTTTGTTAATTTAAGCTCACAGTTACGTTACCGGTAGTTTATAAACAGAATTTAAATGATGTGGTGGTTTAATACGAGTGAATTAGGTCTTCAGTCAAAAGTTGGACTGAATTAATTGAATTATGTTTTTTCAAAACAAATTTTTTGTTTAAATTTCTATGGAAAGCTTAATTTAAAGATTTTTTTAATCAGATGTTCGTTTCATTTATGCCAATACTCAAGGATTATTGAAATATCCAAGTATTTATTATTTCGGATGACGTAATGAAATCATGAATTTCGTATGTTCTTGAGCCCAACTTGTTCTGATTGGCCATTTGCGACGGATCGGAGGTCGCACTTCAGTCAAACCAGTAGGCCTACGGTTGTGTGTCTTCAAATTTCAAACCGGGAAGTGGTTATTTGAATACAGTGCAAAGTACGTAGTTTATGGCAAGATTGTTGGCAATCCTGTGAAATGATTTAAGTTAACCCTTCAAGATTATATCATGTTAGCAATTACCTGTTAATTATTAATTATCGTTCATAGCGTATATACAGAATTTCTGTAGACCTAAATTTTGTTTTTGTTTTTCTTTCATAATTTATATTATATACGGCATAAATATTTTA
This sequence comes from Polyzonium germanicum, assembly GCA_034700265.1. Taxonomy (NCBI): domain Eukaryota; kingdom Metazoa; phylum Arthropoda; class Diplopoda; order Polyzoniida; family Polyzoniidae; genus Polyzonium; species Polyzonium germanicum. Next base: position 9,380 of record JAQIYI010001249.1, read on the forward strand.
TTCAAATTATTCCTGCGTGAATTTTGAGGAAATCGTTCATTTTACATCTTTGTGAAGCTCTTCAACAAATATCAACTGTGTGAACTCTTGATAAATGTAAGTTACACTCGTGACACTCATTAATTGTCCGATAACTTAATTGCGAGCTCCCTACTTGTACAAAATCATGACTAGCCTGAAAACAGTATTTAGAATATCGAATGTTGTGAGAAAAGACAAATAAATCTATTGCGTTTTCATTGATTTAGCTGCGTACATGTTACAAGCTGTTCTCGCACTAGAACGACTTTCGTTGCAAGACTCAAATCTAAGGAAATTTGTATGGTTGGCCCCAGTTGGGTTTGGTTTGCAAAATATTTAAAGATGTTAAAAATGGAAAATTCTTTACAAGATAGGAAGTTTTTCTGGGCCTCCGTACTGAAAGTCAGCTAGGGCCTATTGTGAAACAAAAGTTAATGAATGAATTCTGTTTGATACAAAATAAAATTGGTTGAAATGACTTCTTCAGTGCCTCAGTCGTGAAAATTGTGAATTAGATTCAAAACTAAAATTTTTTTACAATAATCCTGCTTAGCTACCGTGCCGGTACTGATTGCAGTTAGATTAACAAAAGTTAAATGTTTTGAAATGTTATTTCTAAATAGGTCTACTCAATTTTCAGCTACTTGAATGTTGACCTTGACATGTCGATCTTTGTTCTAAGAGTGTTGACGAAGGATGACGTCACTCCATAGGCCAACATGCGAGCGTTACCGTAGCTTATGCGCCTAATCAATACAACTCATCAAGAGACATCAAACTGAGTCATCATCATAATGATCGTGTGCTACAATGAAGCAGTTTGTCGGCCAAGGACGTCCACGAAAATTATCAAGTCAAGAATATCACGTAGGCCTAAAGGTACCGTAGCCTAGTATCGCTTAATAAATCGGATAGTTATGCCAATTTAGGCCTAGGCATACTAACTTGTCATTTATTAATCCTCACATTAACATGAAAAACTACGGATCGAGTCCTATAAAACGAATTAACTAATGGCCGCGCATAATCTTGACTGATTTAATTTGGATTTCTAAACTTCGTAACTGTTGCAAATCTCGAAACAATGAATTTGATTTCATCATTTTCATTGTAGGCCTAGTATAACGCCATTTTAATGTTTTGGGCGTACATTTTTCAAGTTGAGGTTACTTTATGTATGCAAAATAATCCCTAGTCTACTTTAGCACACTATCTTGCCCCGCCACACCGGAACATTGTGTGCAACAATCTTATAACTGATTTTGCAGATAGGCTTACATGCATTTGATATCTGCCCAAAGTTGCTTGCAGTTTCCCCACAGGCCTATTGTAAAATATACAGTACTTTAGGCCTACATTTGTCTTGAGTTCCTGACTTCTAATTGTAAGAGGTATCTCTTTTTGAGTGGTTTCCCCATATGTACTGCGTGTGGTCAAATAAGGCACACGCGTGCACTTCTTTATTTATTTTTGCCAACCTGCAAGTAATTGTGCAAAACTTTTATTATGTTTTTTATTTTGTTATTAGATATTTGCAGGAAATTCGAAATCGCATTAAAAGGTATCATATTTCTCAGTATGAAACGGTGGATCCAGGCGGTTCGTAGGGGGAGGGAGACGACGTGGAGAGGTTTTAGATTAGTTCTCCAGTGTGAACTACTATCTAAAAGATAAAACTCAATTAGGCCTATTGATATCAAACCATACTGATAAAAAAAGTTGATTTCAGTTGGAGCTAATTGAAAACTTGGGTTCGCGCGATTCTGGCTGTGTTTCTGCGGAGTTTTTTTTTTACATTAAACCCATTGTTGGGCGACTTTGGAGGGCAGGGTGGGGGAAGGGCTGTTAATTGAAACGTTATTTGATGCCACGCTGCGATTACGTTGCAAACGCCTTGTGTTTATTATGTTTACAGATTCCAAAAGTTTCAACTTTCAACCTTTATGTGGTTTTTTTTTCGCAATTATTGGTGCTTATGCTTTGGCTGCTATTGTTGTTTTTGTCTTTTTATTTTTTTTGTCTGCGCTCGAATTGAGTTCATTGTGTTTCGACTCCATGTTGGCTTGGTTTCCGGTATCTCGATTCTCCTTTTCCGCCATTCCATTAATCTCGCTATGAATAAAAAAAAAGTCTCGAGCTAACGAAGAAATGAGAAATTAAGGCCATTTCGAGGGTATGAGTGTGCGTGTGTGTGTCTGGGTGTGTGTTGGCCTAAACCATAGTCGCGTATAAACAATGGCCACAACCAATAATACAGTACTTTGAAAATATATATTTTTTTTTTGCACCACGTTATCTGGCTTCTTGAATGGTAAGCTCAAACTTATTATTTGATTTCTTGTCTGATTATAAAACTTCTCCGTAGAACCTAGGAGGAAACTGAGTCCGACATCACTAGTTCAAATCTCGGACCTGTCTCGACAGTCGAGACAGCTTTAGCAACTTCCAGGTTATGAATGGGAGAATACAGTCAAAATTCGTGAGTGCCACGTAACACGACCTACAGGAGGTGCGTGCAGAACTGCAGATATGATAACTAATAATTTTGACCGTAATCGCCCTTCATAACCGGAAGTTACTACAGCTGTCTCTTGACTCGAGACAGGTCTGACATTTTCGTACTAGTGATACCTCGCTTTTCTTGTAAAGATTAACTGCGGTTTAAAGCTCTATCTGGACCGGCAATTGGAGGGTGGATGTGAGTTCGGTTCCCACCGGTGTCACTCAATTTTCCTCACTTCTCCTTTCGCGTGTAAACTGTACTAGTGTAGGCCAGCGTAAGTGTACTGTTATATCGCGTGTGCGAGCTTAATTTATTCTTCGAAACTTTTAATGAGGAAACTTTTAGTCGATCGCCGATTTTTTTTGTTTGAATTCTTCAACCAGCCATTAATTTTGCTATATTGCTTGAAGCATTTTAATTACGAATATGTTCAGCCATGTTGCATTCTTGCATATACTCCTATCGGATTAATTAATGTAAGGAAATTCAGATTCCGCTCGGATGCTGCTAACGTTTGCTTCCTGTGTAACCAAACTTATTCACTAAAATCAACTTGAATGCGCTTTGTCCAATATAAAAATAGTTAAATGGAGATCTAAATTGGGAACCTAATTAAACAAGTTTATGTTTTTTGTGTCTTCGGTAAAACGCTAGGATCGTTTTATCGATATTTTGAGAAGGCATCAAATGGGGGAGCGGAAGTTACGTCAGGCGACTACTTGTGTCACATGCATCCTCAACTGAGCCACGGGGGGCTCCCGTGGCTCAGTTGGTTAGAGCTCGCTTCTACTCCTGACCACTGGGGGTTAGGGGTTCGATTCCTTCCTGTAT
>JAQIYI010001250.1:0-12720 GCA_034700265.1 Polyzonium germanicum
GTCGCCTTCAGTCGTTCCCTACACTACCAGTTCTACGTGTGGTATTTCCACTCGTTACCATATCTCCTATGGTCAACGTCTTTGCCAGCATTGCTAAAGTGAGTGACGTCATTTGGTTTTGATTATTCTTTTATGGCTAAAAAAAGTTAAAACAACCCCCCCCCTCACAATAAACCTGTTTTAACCACGCGAGTTAGCCACCTATTTGGCTACAGGCAATAATGTTATAATGGCTGCCTGGTTAATTAAGACATTTGTGTGCACTCAGGATTTCCATCTTGGGGGTGATTGAGCTGGCCTGGAACACGTATCCGTCCACAGTGTGGAGCAGCGGTGCTCTGCAGCTATGCCATCTCGGACTGCTTGCTGCCCTCTGGGTGAACGTTCCAGCACCTCAGGTGTTAAAAGGCACCAAACTCACGTGACGTAATGTAATTGTGTAAATGATGTATAAATAAATAAATAAATCTCACAAAAGAACTCAGCTGTTTTTTTTTACTCTTTAATTATCCATTTTAAAGAAATCTCCCATTTATTAAGTTGGTTTTACATTAACCAATTTATGCTGCTCATCACGTGACTCATCAGGTGTATTTGAGTCGGCCATCTTTGTTTTTAACTTGCCGCAAGGCGAGTGCATTAAAGTCAATTAGCCTGTACATTTTGACGTCATTTTTGTTTTTATTATTTGTTTATGTTAGTAGGCTATCGGACTATCGGTTCGAACACCGCATTTCACATGGAGACATGGATGTCTGTCTTGCCTCGTTAACACAAATACCCACATACACGTCATTACTCCGTGCAGCTGGTACCATGCCGGCAAAAATGGCCATTCACTAGCATAATTAATAATGAATCAACAATATTAGTTTGAATTAATCATGAAACTGAGGCCACCTAGTGGCAACGTTGCAAAGCGAAGCGTTTTTTAAAACTTCTGATATAATTTTATGTAATACGTAATCGTCATTACAAGAATCCTGCCATTGAGCAGTCTTAAAAAAAATGAAACATCAGTAAAAATTAAAAATAAATGACACAAAGGGTTCGCTCTATCGTTGTTCCTGGTGTCTTGAGCGAGTTTTTTTATACTTTTGCATGCACACGCTGCCCTTGTTCTAAACCCTCGAGGTCATCCATTTTTATTTCATTATATTCGTTTACTTTTCTTTCTTTCCTTTTGTGTGTGCGTGTGTGTGCGCGCATAGTAATTCGTCGCTGACCGACCATGTGGTTTTTCTAAGGCAATTGTTTGCGCGGAAAAAAGTCCGGTTTATTCCAGTTCTAACATTATCATCGTTCTCATCCTCCTCACAGTGATGCTACATGTATAGTATTGAAAAATAAAATCATCTCATGTTGTTTCTTCACAATAAGTTCTCCTCAGGTGTGCGTTCAACAAGGAAGAAGGATTATATTTCTGCGGAAAAGTAAGAATCTTTTCGGCAAGCCGAGCTTCCAAACCACAATTAACGCAAACACGTTGTGCGAAAACTAGATCTGTTTTCAATTTGACGCTTTCTTGTTGGTGACCCAATAACAAGGAGAAAGGTGCGTCACACTCATGACAGAGAGTTGTTTTGATGGGTGAACCACAGGTTGATAATTTTTAGCGCTAACAATTGTCGTGTGTGTTTTCGAAGAAAGAAGAAGGGCTTTGAACAACAACAACAACAATAGTCAGAGAAATGTCTAAATTTCATGAGGAAAATGGATCAATGGAGGAAAAGTCTCCGCTGAACACCGACAGACAATCTCTTGAAGTGCCTTGTTCGTCAAGACTTCAACGGCGCGTCAGGATCGTTCCGTCAAGTACGAGTTATTCTTGTTCTTACCCATTGTTTACCGCTTTACCTCCCACTCCAGCTCACCTGTTTACCCGGCACTATGGAAAGATACTTCCAGAGTGTTGACGTGACTGACGTAGGCCGGCTAAAGTCAAGTGCCACGAAGCTGAGCACTCGAACTACGGGGGGTTTACATTAAAATTGTAACAGAAAGATCAGATGCATTCATGATGCCCTTTATGCCCACCGTTCCTTAATTGCTAGGATTTAAATATTTTATTAGGCCCAAGGTGGCTCACGTGGATAATTTAAAATTATTTGCTCTAAAGTGACTAAGTGAGATATTGAAAACTAAGATCGGTTAGCTTTTTTTTACAAGAAATAATTTTTTAAATTGTCATCTTCGGGCGGCCAAATATGGGCCATCACGTGACGTGATGAGCTCGCAGTCGAATCTAACGGAAATTCGCAGCAAAATTAGTCCATCTGACCTCAAATTCAGTGACGTCGAGGAGAGCGGGTTGATCTGTAACGCTTACCTAACCCAACCCATTTAAATTGATTGCACTTAATTTAAACTGATTTTTACTCACCGTATGGTTAACCGCAATTAACCTTCAAACTGCAATTAGGCCAAGTTGGCGTACTAGGGTAGCCTACCATAATTTAAATCTAAATGCATATAAGCGAGGCCTACTTATAGATAGGCTTGTGAGTTTAATGGGTATGTGTGCTACCGGGTAGGCCTGTTGTCCCAACGTAATAGATTATTAATAGTTTAATACTTCATGAGAGCTGGGAACCGACCCCATTGCTGACTGCTTTTGTGATCTTCATGCACGTTGCGCCCGCCATTTATATATCGGTAGGCCTAAATGTAATTATGCCTCTTATTTTAATGCATTTCATTTACATCTACTCGTATTAAATCTTTCATTCAGATAGGTTTATTTACCGGTAGGCCAATTACAAGCCTAGAAAATAATTGCTTTAATTATAGTTCCGCGAGCTACCACTGTTTCTTTCCTAACATTTAACTTACAATATTAATGTTAGGGCCTACCCGCCTGCCATCCTATAAGCCAGACGCCTGAGTGATGATAATCATATTCTGCTAAGCGCGCTAATGCCATATCATGGACTCATGGTATGGCCTTTGAAAATATCCATGGTACCGTAACCTTGAAAACCTACTTCTGTGGAAATTGTAAAAAATAATAACTGCAAGGTTAGACTGGCGCACTAGCCCAGTGCAAAAGTCTTATCTGCCGAGTATAATTAGGCCTATGGCAGCTTCTGATAGGATAATATTTTTGATTGAGTTAATATTACTCCTAGGGACAAGTTGTTAGGAACTAGATGTATAACAGACTTAACAGTATAATTACATGTAAATTAACTACACTCGTAAGGTGCTTAACAATTTTTTTAAATATTGCCCCTGGACCACCACCAGTGGGGTATAATTTCGTGACTAGTTAGCATTTCTTGTGGGGGGTATCTTTAACCTATGCCTCTATAGTTTGTTTACATGTAATTCTATCCGGAAATTGTACCCCAATAATGTTCACGTGATATGTTTCTGCATGGTCCAAGGCTGCGTCTCTCCAACAGCACGACGCAGAACGTGAAATGCGATCTACTGATCCGTAATTTGTACCATCCGATTCATGCCTGTGTATAGCTACGCCTAAACAGTGTATACAGAATCTGTATACAGATGTACAATTGTACATCTATATCCCAGCCCAAAATGTCCCCAGCCATATAATAATGCTATGTTATAAAAACTAATAACCCTTTCAGCCTTTCTCCACTTAAGTTAGCTAACGTAGCTGTCAGTTCAAATGCCGCGCTTGCCGCATCGATGTTTGTCTTGTTTATAAGCTCACAAGCAAACTGCTTATCTAATATCTACATATGTTGGATCCCAACCATTTAAAAAAAAATTCTAAGGCGGTCTCTTTTTATTTTTTATTAACACATTTGGCTTTTCACATCAATTAATGACGTGCATCACTGGGAAAATGGCGATCAGCAAGTCGAAAGCCGACCGGAGAACCAGACAAGGTGATACCAGAGACTATAGAATATAAATAGACACCGCATGCAGCTAGAAAATTAAAGTCAAGATAACTGGGCCAAGTAAACTTTTGTGACGTCACCGCCGACAAAATGGACGCGCTGATTGGCTGCCGATGACATAATTTGTGCATGGTGTCATCGGCAGCCAATCAGCGTGTCCAATTTCTCGGCGTTTACGTCATAAAAGGTCAGGTGATCCGAGTTATCTTGACTTCAATTATCTCAAGGGTAGTGAATAGCTCGCGTGGTGTCTTATTACATTCAATAGTCTCTTGGTGATACAACAAATTACACCCTGCAATATGCCCTTATGGTATAAGGCGGTCTCGTCAGAGACCCTGAGGAAGTTAGAATTGTCTCCGCGCTCCGTGCTACGAAACACCATACGGCACATTAATACTGGAAGTCATATTGCGCTTTGAACTGTGATTGGTTCTTAATTCATTACGTAATTTCTATAGATTTCAGGTTCGACTGAATTTTATAGTTTTTTTTATTACACTATTAAACTGAATAAAGTCACCAGATCTGTAGATTTCAAGTTCAAAGGAATTTGACCATTTTTTTTTAATTGGACCATTTTTCTTTTAATAGGATATCGACAATTATTTGACATTTGATTTATCGAGCGACGACCAAACTTTAGGCGTAATCAAATCTACACTAGTACGTTCGAACCCCCATGCCACCGTTTGCGTCAGGTTTCTTTAACATTTTGCGGAGGCCTATGTGAAAATGTTCTGGGTGTAAGTTGAGTACGGTAACTCATAACGACAGCTAAAATGTAAATAAAAAAAAACTACCGGTACCAACTGCAAAAGGGAAGTGATGATTAAAACGAAAACAAAAATTAGTTCGCAGAAACACCACAAATAATGTCAAGTGTGGGTCAGGCCATTGGTCCACCACCGTCAACCAATATCGAGAGAAATCTCAAGATTTGAGAACTTGGCAAATATTTTGGCGCCAATGTTGTTGAAAGATCACACGTGCGTGCTCTTTCGCCTATAAATGGCAGTTGAATGTTTTTGCATTTTATGTGATGTCACGCGTATAGAGGACCCTACACATGTACTTGTATGCAAATACTTAAGCCTCGTGTCCACGTACTACAGTGCGTGAATGAAGGGAAAATGGTTGTCGGTGGCGGGATGGCGCGTTGACGGCGCGATGATGTTGAATTGGAAAAAAAAACCTGTCAATTACGGTAAGAATTGCGCCTACATAAATTAGGTTTAACGTAAAAAGGCATAAACATACACTGTAGTTAAATGATTGAAAAATAATCTTAAAATATTCTAAAGATAATTGTAGTGTGTGGGCTCTGAGCCTGTTGTGCGGCACAACAGTTTACCCACGCGCGCCGTCGCCTTGTTGGTGCATACACACTACCAAGCTCCTTTGTCAAAGTAAATTCAATTTCCGCCATAGACAATGTACAAATTCATGGCGGCCAATTTCAATTCGCAATGAACGATCATCGATCACCCCCCCCCCCCCCATCCCCCATCTCCAAATCCGTTGTTTTTACGTCGTACGACGATGGTTAACGCGATTAGTCGTTTGTAACGTTTAAATGTCTTTTGCACGAGCAAGCGAAGCGAACTTTGACTTTAAAAGGTTTTGAAGACTTTTTTGAACAATTTTCATCTACATAGGCCTAGGGCTACATGTATTTCGTTGAAAAATGCATTTTATCATTTTGCGCTCGACTGCCGTTACATGGAGCCAAAATAACATCGATGGCCACTAAGTCGGCGTTATATTACGGAGCTTCCGAATGGCCACGCTGTGCGTTTCTCAGGCTACCGGTCGAATTTATCGAGATTAGGATGATAATTTCCAATGATAATTTGCAATGGCGGCGCTCATGTAACTTCCTGCCGGACATCGTGTTAGGGAGGGTGATCTCCCGCCCCCCTCCTCTCTGGATCCGCCAATCGTTTGAGCATTACGTTGCATGTGAGCCAAGCACTCATATGGTCGCGGCGTTGTGCCATTGAAGTAAATCGCTCTTGATAACTAGCTAGATAAGGCCGCATCTTATCTTCAATTAGTGACGGTTAAGTGTTCACTTTGAGATTTAATTTTCGCTTATCTATGCGTGCGGTTCCGAATAAGATACTCGGATTCTTCACACTTTGAAAAATAAAATAAATCGGACGTGTGAAGGCTTCGTCTGCCTCTGGCTTCTGTTGCTAAATGTAACGTTGTGCATGGCGCAACTTGTCTCTTCACCGCATGCTTCTATTTGATTGCGCCTTAAATGCACCTTTTATATGTTGATTACACTCAAGTCAGTCGACGGCGTGGAACCGATGAGTGTGCGGCGGAAAAGTGACTAAACTAGTAGCACTACGTATTTCCAGGAATATGAATCAATTAACCTTTCAACGTTAGGTTTGCGTCTGACGCGATCTTCCTTAAGATGAGTTCACATGGACGAATTTTTGTCTCCGAATTTGCATATGATGCGAGCTCATCAGGTGGTCATTTTCGACCGCTAAGCGCGTGAGAAATCTGGTCACATGATGAGCTCGACGCGCGCGAATTTAACGGAAATTAGCAAGTAAAATTCGTCCGTGTGAAAACCTGCTTTACACAATGTAGGTCTTTCTTACATTCCATGACGTCATAGGTCTCGACGACTAGAAGCAATTTAAAAAATATATATATATATAAACCCTTCATGCGGATGATTACGTTGTTTAGTCGTCCATATCTTTCGTACTCTACTCTAATTCGTCCGTCCGTCCGTTGAAGAGATTTTCATCACATGGTCGCATATAAAAGCTGGCAGCGTATCAGCTGATGCAGCATTTCGAGACACATTTGAGCTAATTAATTCGGAAGCATCATCTAGTTCACTTTGAAAAGAATTCAATTGGCCCCAAGTCGATGCATGAATAGAGCTTGAACAGTATCGAACGCGCGTGCCAATATGTCTCGTTCGTGTCACTCCATATGTGACAAATACGTGCCGCGGCTTACATCAAGACAACTACTGCTGCTGCTTCCTCCTCCAGCGCCAGTCTTTGGAGCCACAAAGTTAGGACGACGGCCGAACTGTTTCGAGCCATCATCAGCAGGAATAGTTCCCAATCGCAAATCGGACGACGGTTTTTCTCACGCTCTTTATTGTGCGTTGTTGTCTCCAAAATGCAAGTCCAGAAGATCAATTCTTGTGGAAACTTATTAAGTCTTGAACGGATCTTTTGAGGAAAAAAAGGAAGGAAGGAAGGAAGGAAGTTGTATTTGTCGAGCCTTGATAGTCAATAGGCTAAATTGCGCCGCATTTGGATTTTGAATTAATTCATCTGCAGTTCGCCATGTCTAAAAGCTTAACTGAACGGTTCAAGCAGCGCAATGCTGACGAACACCACCACCACCACCAACAACAATCTGAACAAGCGTCTCAAGTTGGACAAGTGTCTAAAGTTGGTCAAGTGTCTAAAGTAGGATTGTCCAAAACTATACCAAGGGGTAAGAAATATTAATCTGCCGTAAAGTGCTCAATCTCCTACGTCACTGCTCATTTAGAATTAGAACTGATGCTCTGCAAGCAGCCCTATGGCAGAGGGACTATTCAGTCCAGTACAGTAAAATTCCAACGGCTACAAACACAACATAACTGTCAGAAAAAATGAAACAAACAAAATCACACCAAGAGCCAGAACTTCCAACTATTGTCGCATTAAACGAGCTAACCTGCGTTTCTGGAAGAGCAATCCATTGTCTAATTAGTAATTATCCTAGTAAAAATGACCAATGGTATTACGCTCATATTTTTGCTTATACATTTAACTCTTCCTCAATGCTAGCGAGTGAAATCTCGCTTATATCAATAAGGCCCAACATCTTATCGTCCGGTGACATCATATGCTCGCGGTTGAAAGCCATTGCTGCCATTCGGTGTGAAAAGATCCCACCCATGCCCCATTACCAGTGACCATCCCAAAAAGAAAATCCTTTCAGTTCACTGCCAAGTGTGACAGCAATAACATTTCTTCCAAAAAAAATCATCTGATGTCACCATCACATGTTATTGTCCAGGCAAGGGTGTGTTATGAAGTTTTCGCAGCAGAACTTTTACATCGGCCATTCTATCCCATGTTCTTATCTGAACAAGATGGAAAATTAATTTTTTCAGATAAGCTTAAAGGATTAAAACGGGATTAATGTAATTCTGCATGCCCGAGCCATCATGAATGCCATGGTACGTAATGTAATGCGATATGGAATGTTTTACCTCGCTGCACTCTCCGTCCCTAGGCGTGTGTCGGACGAAGGATGAACGACCAGCCATAGACTTTGTCCCTTTTGAGTCTGCTAAAGTCCTTCACTCTCTCGGATAATTTAAACGCACATTGCCAATTTGATGAAGAAAACACTACTAAGTTCCAAGAAATGTTTAAAGAAAAACGAAAAATAAAAAATCTAACACGCCAGGTTCACCAGATTATCAAAAAAAAAACGACCCAATTCGATGTCATTAGCCATTAATTATGCCTACTTTATTTAATTGGACTGATTTCTCAGAATATGACGTTCGGACTGACGTTTCCCAATAACATGGAGTGCTAAGGACCCGTAATCTGCACAAATCCTCGTACACAAAACGCACTCTGAACTTATATTAATTTATACGGTAGGCCTAAACGTATATATATATAGTTTTATATACATTGTATATATTTATTAGTACGCATATTTCAAATTTAAAGCGCACGTAGTTGACATATAGTAGCCTAGTGCACATCTTACATTCTCATGTAAACAACATCGCGGTTGCGTTGACGTAAAATTTCCGTTGAGCTTGTGAGAGGACTCGCCAAGTCAAAAATGGACATACTCGGCATCATCAACGTACCAGAATGGCTTATAGTGGGCCTAATCGGAATTTACCTTCTTCACCTGTAAGTAATCGAAAATGATGTTCCTAGGTACCGGTAAAGCACATATCGTCGGCCCAACTTTGGCCATTGCTTGGCCATTTGTTATTTTGATTAGTTGGTATGGTGTTATACGCTAGTGTATGCATTGGCACATAACTTTGCACAATGCGGCTAGGGCAAACGTTATGCTAACTATGATTAGCCAATGGTGTAGACAGTACCAGACAATGTATATGTTGTATGTTAAGGCACGTTTCAGAAACGAGCTGAAAATTGGAAATAACTGAAACTGAAACCGAAACCAAACTCGGCTTTACAAAATTAGGTTTCAGTTGATATATTTCAACTTTAGGTTCCAGGCGTTCATTGGGTTTGCCGATTAAAAATGGATTTCGATTCAACATCGGTGAGATTTTAAGACATCGCGGTTCTCCAATCGGTGTCATCGGTGTTTCCCGATAAAGTATCGATATTCTTAATCCTCACTTATCATTGGTCAATAGACGACAAGTGTGAGTGACGATCATGAACCGAATATTTCTCACAAGCCGAAGATTCTATCTCAAGACAGACCCTGAAACCCGAAAAAACTGATTTCAGTTCAAATTATATATCGGTACCTGCTTTACAAATTTCAGCTTCTGCTTTAGAGAATTTCGGTTTCTGCTTTACAAGTTTCGGTTTCTGCGTTACCGGTTTCAGTTTCAAGTTTTTCACTTTATGCTTCTCCTGATACCTTTACTTGGTGCTTCTCAGTCACGCAATTTATTCGATGTTAATTTATGAGATCGTTTTTAAAGGTATTATTCATGGAATTACGGAACGCTCGAAGCGATGGGTGTTAAATGTCCAAAGCCGAAGCCATTTTTTGGAAACTACCTCTCCGAATTCTTCTCAGTGAGTGAAATTAACAAAGAATCAACAAAGGGCGCATAGAAATCGAAATTAAAATAAACAACTTGTTTGCAACATACATACAGGTAATCCATGAAATGGATGTTGAATTCAACAAAAAGTATGGTAGAGTGTATGGGTGAGCGTTTTTTTTTCTTTATAATCACACCAAGTATCGAATATTAATCATTGCGATTATTTGGGAGTAGCGACGTGGGTCGTCTGATGTCAGTACAATAAATTACAATTCCCCCTAAAATAGTTTACTCTGATCACTCTTGAAACTCCACTGGATTTTGACGAAGCCATTTGGTGTCTGTTAGGGGTCTATTAGGAGTCTGTAATTGGGTCTCAGAAATTCAATCATCATTATCATTATCATTAATAACACTAGGCCTACTGTAAAAGTGTACATACATGTATCATTCATCCAATGTTTGCAGTTTCTACGAGTCGAAACGTCCAACGATAAAAATTAGTGATCCAGAGCTTCTCAAAGAAATCTTGGTGAAGCAGTTCAACAATTTCCCATACCGACGGGTAATTGGAAATTCTTATAATTGGAAATTATTTGATGCGATGATTACAGTGCATTAAAGGGGAACTCCAGTTTAAAATTGAAAAAGTTAAGGTTCCCCGTATACTGAAAACTTATCGATTACACATCTCTTCCTTTAAAGTATCTAAACGTTGAAGACGGTGACCCAGTAGTGCGGCTAATCACATCGACTCTGCGTGGAGATCATTGGAAACGCACAAGAACAATCCTGACGCCAACATTCACCATTGCTAAACTAAAACAGGTAGTAATCATAGATTAGTTAAAGGGGCAGAACAGATTAAAAAAATATATTGTTTTTTTTACTAGCTATGGGTAAACTCAGAGTTATATAATACTAAAGCTGATTTGTTAGACCGGGTCGCCCACATTAGCTACCTAGTATTTAATGTTTTTTGTTTTGTTTCAATTTGCTCGCTAAATGTAGATGACATACTTAGTGGAGAAATGCTGTCTACGATTAATGGAGACCCTTGAAGAAAAGTCAGCAAGAGGAGAAACTATCGAAGCGAAAAGGCAAGTATTTCTCACCACGAAATGAAGCCATATGCATGAAAGCCTTTCTAAAGTAACTTAAATCATCCCATTTTTTTATTTTATTAAACAAAAAAAAGCCTTTACACGCCGTACCTTTTGGAAATAATTGGGTCTTGCGCCTTTGGCATAGACGTCCACTCTTCATACACGAAAGGCAACGACATCTTCAAGAAAAACGCACTGAAACTCACCTTTACTAGAAAATTCTTTGCATTCTTCCTTCTGAGTAAGAAATGTTGATTTAACTCATCTTAAAAAGCCTCATCTAAACTATGGCTGCGAAGCAACGATGCCATTTAGCACGCTACAAAATACGACGTCTAATTTGTCTTAAAAGATCCTAAAAGTAGTTCAGTTATTTGTCATGATGGATTCCTGAAACCATCTTGCATGAGAGCATCAGGCATTTGCTGCTTTGGTCACAGGACCTGTTAACCCCGAAATCCTATCATAATCATAATCATAATCATAATCGTGTAATAAGGGGGCCCCAGGTTCGATTCCTGCATTGTGCGGCACCTTAGGTGCTCAGGTGCGGAGTGCAACTACTGTGGTATAATCAAGCACACAAGCACATACGCTCGAAATGTATGATTCAAAATTCTGAATCTACATTGGACAATTACAAATACGGGTAGTCCAATGGCATCATACAAAATACAATGTGTCCACAAAAAAAGGGCCCTTTACCTTTTACATTATTACTTGGTAAACATTAATAGATGCAGGCCTAGATGAAATTTGGTTTACAACGAGCGGAGTCCATTTATCTTAAGTAGGACTATCTATTTTATATTCTCCCATGACACGTAGTGACTTTTCCGGGAAGGCTGCTCAAATATTTTCACGTCAGCGTTCTGGATACTGGGGCCCTGGACTACAGCAAGAAAGTGCTAAAAGCAGTGATGGACATGAGGATGTCTGGAAAAGAGGTAAAGAGGTTGTAAGGATGATTCTATGCAATTGAGTAGCGAATGAGTTTGTAATTAAAAGTGGTTTCACACACACGAGTGTGTGAAAATTGACGTCATCAATAACGACAATAAGCCAATAACGATTGAACGTATTCCTCAGCGGCGAAACGATTTCTTGCAAACCATAGTGGATATGCTGAGACAAACTGAAAGCGGCAGTGAAATGGCTCAAACGGACAAACAAGACCTAAAAGATGGTAATATATTTTTTGTCAAGACTGATAATCGTACTTTTCAGTAACTCATACAATACATGTAACTATAATAAGCCACATTGTTTAATTATTACTACCAGCTTTCACACATGATGGTATTACAGCATTATGCATCCTGTTCCTGGTGGCCGGATTTGAAACCACAACAATCAATTTGTCGTTCATCACCTATCTCGCTGCCACCCACCCGGAATGTCAGGAAAAGCTCATCGAAGAGGTCGACAGGGTCCTCGAAGAAAATAATGTAAGTACCGGGTAACATAAAAATATCGCATGGGCGCTATTGTCGGACCTAGGCCTATACTGAGTTCACGGATTGTACGCGGCCCATAGTATTGTCCTTGAAATTCTCCAGAATGAAGTGAACTACGAGACGATCCTAAAGATGAAGTATATGGACAAGTTCATCAACGAAGCACTCAGACTGTATCCTCCAGTGATAAGGTAGGCCTAGGCTACACACAAATGTAGTGTATAGTGATTATATATGTAGGTATACACCATGTAAACCGGAAATGAGCTTCGTCTGCTAGCCATCTTGAAAGGGAAACACTCTCATTGAGCTGACATTGAGCACTTGTTCTTGAAAGGGAAACAGGGTTGCGATTTAACAATGGGGCGCTCCTAGCGGCGAAAAAGCGAAGCCTAAAAAATTACATGGTGTATAGTTTCACCTGTATAGTGAGTTTTTTAAAAAAAAGGTTACTTTAAATGTGTAAATTATATTTAGTTAACTTTTTTTAAAACAAAAATCCTCTTCTTGGCCAATTG
>JAQIYI010001251.1:0-12716 GCA_034700265.1 Polyzonium germanicum
TTTCCAGGAATTGGATGCTACAAGCATTCATATTTTAATAAAATAATGAATTAATTTTTAAATAATTAATTATTATTACTGATTTCCAGGATTTGAAAGATTGAAAGGTGGCAGACCTTAAGTGGGAAACCTGTGAGGTTGGTGTCCCTAGCGGTTATAAGGCCTGACTTGAGCGTGGCTTCAACGTGACTCGATCGAGCGTCGCTCATCCATGTCAGTCTATGAGTGAGAGTAACGCTGTTAAACTCTTTGGTGAAACCAACCCGAATATAAAATATTTATTTGACGAATGTACTGGAATAGAAATTAGCCTTAATTAGAGAGAAAGGGGTGGGAGGCCTGCGGCTCGAGGACGTAATTCGAACTGGACGGACGCGAGCGCGCGCGTCGAAGAGTCCTCCGCAATATCATTGGGTGCCACGGCCACCCTTTAGCCTTTGGCTGCTTAGCTGTGAGCGAATCGTGAGTGAAATCTTCGCGCTCGTTCGGCAATGAGGAAACTTATTAAAGTGGAAGATAATGTACATTATGTAGGTCCAAGTGCATTTTTTTTTGTTTTCTAACTTGCGATTGTAGTGCCACCTGTCGCCTTTTTTTTTTTTTCAAAAAATCCACCCTCTCTTGAAGGACTTTGCTGGGTATGCTGCATGCTCTTCACATACATGCTACCGTTGCCAACAACGCCTTAATTGTGTTTCGCTTCAGGTAAGACACGGTATTTTCTCCAAGCGGCGGTTGCGGATGGGATGAACTTGCAGTTTCGAATTCCGTCATCAGTCGACCAGTTGGACTCGAGTCTTGAGCAAGCGAGCTCAGCACCATCTTCTCAAGACGCGTACCTGTGGACGTGGGCGGGTATTTTTGTTACTCTACCCTCTGTCTTTGGACTCTCTGGAGGTATTTTTCATCTGAAATATATATATTTTTTATTGTGTTCCTGGTTTCACCCTCGAAAGTCTCTCGCTCAAGACATCGGTGCGGCCACAAACCAACCAACCAACGAACCACTGAGGTGTCACGAGTGCGGAGCAGGTGATATAACGTATATCCGCCATTCGCGGAGATCATGGAAAACAAGACAGACAAAAAAACCGTTCACATGGGAGAATACGGTTGTCGATGAACCGCAACAACAACTACTACAATCTCTCCATCTCTAGATCAGAATCCTGTATGAATATATATATATTTTGTTGTTGTTTTGTTTAGTTTACTCCCCCTTTGCTTAATGTTGCGTATCGGACATTTGTTTTTATTTGAGACTTATTTTTTTTGCGCAGAAAAAGGCGACAGGTGGAAACTTAACGGTGATTTTTTATTTGTATTTATTTTTTTGATTGCCAACAAGGTGATTTCGTGTTTTTTGGATTTTTTGGCTGCAAAAATAACTTTTCAACTTCTCATCTATCACCATTTTATCTTTGCTTTTTTTTTTAAACGGACTCCTTAAAGTTTTTGTTGGATATTTAGATTTTTATTTACAAATTAATTTTAATCAAATTACTTGACATAGTTTTTGTTTTCGGCACTGCATGAAAAGGTAAGCCTTATTCTTTCAAATGGAATTTTTATTTTAAGCTTCGAAATAAATTTAAATTATTTAATTTTATTTAATTTCTTAGTTATACTTTATTTGATAATTTGTATTTAATTTTGTTTAATTTCTTACTTAGTTATATTTTATTTGATTTGGTTTTGTTTTATTGATACTTTTATTTATTTATTAATAACTTATTTTGTTTTATTTTATCCATGCTTTTATTTATTTGTATTATATTGATACTTTTTATTTAGTTTTGATTTATTCGTAATTTTGATCTAGTTTGGTTTTATTTATTTTTATTAACTTGTTTTATTTTATATATTTATTTTTTTTTATTTTATTGATACTTTTTATTTAGTTTTGATTTATTTGTAATTTTTATTTACGAGTAGTTTGGTTTTTATTAATTAAGTCTTGTTTAGTTTAATTTTATTATTAAATTGTACTGTATATAGTTTTAGTTTATTAATGATTTTTTTATTTTATTTTCAGTCACCTTTTAAGGAGGAATAATATTTTAGGGTCATTCGTGTTTGTCACATGATGATGTCCTTTCAGAAGCCCGAACCCATACGAAATCATCGGTGATGTGATTTTTTGTATTTTGTTTTTTTACAAATTCAGTTTTCTATTTTATTTGGCATCAAGAAACGTTTGAATTTTTTTCCTTCTTCAAATCATAACGTCATTATTTTGTGTGAGTGTTTGTGTGCGTCAACAATCTTTGAAAAGTTTTTCTCATCAAGACTTGAAAAAATTTGGATCAAATGAAACTTTTTTGCTCGCTGACCCTGAGTTAAGTGACTTTCGGTGGCCATCTTGTTTTCGCCCATTGGTTGGTTCATGGTGACGCAATTTGAGGGTAAGTCACACATAAAATCATCAACTTATCAAGCAATGATCGTGCAGTGCGCTTCTTTTTTTATCTTTAATTTAGTTCGTTTTTATTTCTCTACGTTTTCCTGTTTACCCATTTCGGTTTTCGCCATTAAATTAATATATTGTTGCTTGTGTCCCAAGGACACTCACTCTGAAGCAGAACTTAACTAGAGTGAGTTTGAAGATTGTGGTTTAAAATGATGCAACTTTTAACGAATTGCGCAGCACAAGGTCAGCGTCGATAAGTCGAGCGTTGTGCGTGCGTTGTTTCTGTTTGTTCGTTGTTGTGTAAACACAATCGAAGCGACATCGGAGAGCATTTGTCGTCTGCTAATTTTTAATAATGTTCTAGGCTTATATAATTCGTGCCTTTCTATCTTTAAATGGACCATTGCCGAGATTTTCGGCAATGTATGCCTTTCCGACGCTTTGATGTCGAGCGTTGACGCATATTTTGCTGAGATTAATGTCTTAATAAATATGGCGTAATGCTTTATAGGCCGCTAATACTGTTGCTGACACTTTATGAATTATGAAAATAAGCTTAATAATAATATATAAATTAGAAGTTTGGTCTAGTTTTAAGTTGTAAATCACGGGAGTAAATAAATCTTCTTTACTGTTTAGGCCCCTACACATATTGACTGGAGTTTGCCAGAATGAGTTTGTCTGGTTTATATTTTTTTATTAATTAAAGAGATTATTAGTTAGTCCAGTCAAAGGTCCCACATGTAGTCAATGGTGGTCGGTGACCCTTCTTTTCAAAAAATGTAAAAAATCTACAGATTTTATTTTAAAACTTGTCAATTTAAGTATATTTATCTGCTTGTACTGTCATATAATTAGGCTAGGCCTTACAAAATGAGGACGTTTCATAAAGGACCTAGGCCTAAGAGGCTCACTTAAGTTGGCAATCTTTAGGCCAAAAATCCGTCATTTTGCATAGGCCTAATCCTTTTTTGAAATAATCTTTAGGCCTACTCACGATTGGCGATAATAGGCCAAAATATAACCCTTACACTCGCATGCATACACTGTATGTACACCGCATGGGCATAGATTTTCTTTAAATATGTTCGCAAGATGATTTACGCAAACTGCTCGCATTACGATGGCGTGCATCCACGGAGAATTAGGCCTCTCTCTATATTTGCAAATGGGGTTTGATTAATGGATAAATATTTCTTCAAAGGTGTCTTAACGGTTTGTTTCATAAGGCTTTTTTTTTTTTCTGAGGCCCCGGAATAGAAATCTTCTTAAAGAGGACGAAAACTTTCTTCTTAAGGTGATGAGATTAATGGCGGAAGCCTTAATATCGGCTTTAGCTACGGCTGTCTCGATAAGAAAGAAAAGAAAAACCTCGCAACAAAATAAATCCTTCACTTTAAAAATAAATAAGAAATAGGCCTACAGAAAAATGTTTTTTTTCTTCTTTTATTTATTAAAAAAAAAAAAGCTTAGAAAAGTCCGAAATTAGTTCCTGGCGGAAATTCAAACTGTGCGAAAGTCAAGTCAAAGTTTGTGAAAGTGTTTGAAGAAAGGGCAGGACCAGATTTGAATAAAATTGAATTGAATGGGTTTCATTTACGTCAAGAAAAAAAGAAAGAAAAAATCTGGCCATTGTTTGATCTAGAAAAGATGTGCTTCAACCACCTCCTTCCTTGTAGTATATGATGAGGACATTGAGAGTCGCGCCTAGATATCATTCAAATCTGTATATTCAATCTGGGTGATTTTACATCGCAATTTCAATCTAGGCCTCAAAAGGTAAAACAGATTTAACTTATTTCTTCATTTTCTGTGCGTGAATTTCACACAATAATATATAGTTTACATTTACAATTGTGCACATATTCAGTTATTCACTTTAGAGATTTGTTTGTTTTTCTTGAGAATTTTAATAATAATCATAAACTGCAAGTCGTCTGCTACAAAATTCCAAATCTTTTGTTCGCTTACTATAGGCCCTCCCCCGTCCAAAATCCATTGTAGATTTTCTTTCCTTCAAATTTGTATTAAACTTTTGATGCAGGAAACTCGCGACCTGCAGGAACCGATAAAAGTCCCAATAATTGTAAAAAAAAACACGTTTAAAATATTGGTCTACAATTTGGGGTCCTTTTAGTTACTGATGTCGTTTGTTTTTGGAAAACAATTCACGTCCGTAAAAAGAAAAACGACTTCCTGTAATTTAAACTTCAAGATAATTTAGATGCGTCACCAATTTAAACTTGTAAAGTGCACTAATACACGTAATTATAACCAATAAAATATGAACTACTTTGTCCCGCTTGAGTGGACATTTTTATTTTTTTGGCTGGTTACTCGTTATGTAACTACAATAACGACATGTACAATGTGCATGTGTATCTGCATCAATATGCTTCGCAAACGTCGTCGTTATTCTAGTTACGTTACGACTAACCAGCCTAAAAAATAATGTCCACTCAGTGTAGGCCCACACGCATAACAAGTTATTTTCATTGTTTTCATTATTTATTTACTATTAGGCCTATTTATCATACAATTTGTACATGTACAATGTATATTATTATATGTATTATTTATTATATTATATAGGCCTATGTATAATTTGTATATTATATTATTATATTATTAATTATTTTTAATTAATTATATTATTAATTGGGGCACTTGCCCTGTTGACCCCGGAAATTCTAAAGTCAAAATTAAATAAAATAAATCAAATTAGGCCTATATTTACGGTATTATTTTCATTGCCCTATTACGCTATTTTAAATATTAACTTAAAACTTACAAGTTCAGGCTAGACCAACTTTAAATATGCAAAATAATGTTTCGTTGTCTCCTTCTGCCTGCTTTTGCTCCTTTTTGTCCGCTAGATGTGCATTATTCAGGGGCGAAACGGGCAACACTGTATCAAATGCTTTCTCGAAATATGCACGAGTGCATCATGGCATCCCGACGACGCTGGCTATGATTAGATCTGATAAGGCGGGGCCAACTGTTGGCAAGTCTGCATAAAGTGCTCAAAGCCGCTTACGCTTCCTACGCGTACACTTTCACAAGCGTGAATTATGGAAATTCATGCGTTGGCAATCATCATACGCTCTTGAGTCGCTATTGTCCTTTGTTTTTTGTGTTTATTCTTCTTCTTTTATATTAGAATTCTAGCTCACCAATAAAAACGCCATAAAAAGATCTCTCAACCCTCGAAAGATCATTTGATGACACGGACAGGCACTTATCCTATTTCCTTGAAAATTTGCCATTTTCAAATTCTTGTCAACATTCAGAGAATTAATTAGGCCTATTTCTTGTTTTATTTCCTACTCTAATAATAATCGTTAAGCCTTTACTAAGAGCAGTCAGTGGCGTAAGCAAAGAGGGCCATGCTGAGTGGGGCGCTCGACCCCGGTATCAAAAAAGGCCAAAAGATGAAAATTAACAAAAAATGTCGTCAAACCTGGCCAAATTCGATTCAAAACATTGCGCAAAAGTGCGACATTGATCAGAAGTAAAAAAAGACGAATTATTATTTGGATAAGTCTATTTAAAGTGGCCTCAATTTAAAAGGTAAACAAAATCCTATATTGAATATACTGGTAGCTACTTAGTACTTACTATGCCTAAATCTGGATTTATGCTTCGTAACTTCCTACAAATCTGAAATAACGAAATCGATTTCATCATTTTCATTGTGGGCCTACTATTACGCTATTTTACACTGTTTGTGCCCTTTAAGCTTGACCTTAAAGTCTTAAGGGCGGTTATCGCGATTGGCCAGTCTGGCCATAGGTACGTGTTTGTGTACTGGAAAAATCACAAGCTAAATCGCCGCGTTGCGCATGCGCATACCGGCGCTAAAACATGAATTTGTTGCGCTAAGATATGCCAAAACGAACATGTATCTTCAGCTCGGCTGGTTTTATTTTAACCGTTCTCAGCAAAAGCTGAAATATAAGATGCACCGTATCTTACAGTATCTACGTACGTATATCTAAGGTATTTAAATGCACGTCTACGATATGCACAACAAGCAAAGATAGTTAAATTAGTTATTTTACTCTTGCGTGTTTTTGGCTATTACTTTGAACGCGCCATTTAATGTACTGTGAGCGGAGAACAACGTTTAACAAATTATGACTCATTGGTCATTCAAATTGAATATTATAGGCCTAATAATGTTTATTTGAAGAGTTTTTTTTGAAGCATTATTATTATTATTATATTTATATACAAGTGTGCAAACATCAAACAGTCTAGTCTGCAAGCTTGCGTTGAAGGGAAACCGAAAATAAAAACTGCGCGCTTAAGCGAGAGATAAATATTGCATTCAGCGTGTAATTTGTGTGCTGTTCAAACGGCTGGCCAGTAAAGCGTTCAAGCGCCGCCAAGCTTTTTTTTTTTATAATTTTTTTTTATCTATTCAGGCCTAACAAACAATGATATATAATTAGAACTATTAATAATTTTAAGGGACTTTTTTTTTTGCTATGGTGGACAATAGTTTATTTACACGCAGAATAAATAAAGCAGATTTTATTTTTTGTTTTCTCGATATTTATTTCTTTTGTCATTTGTTACATTTTTCTAAGGTCAATTGTTTCGTTTCTTTATTTTTGTTTTTGCTTTTTCTCACCTTAATTGCAAAGCTACGGTACCATAGTTAACATTGTGTCTACAATGTTGTTTCCATAAGAAATCGACAATCCAGTCAGTTCCAAGTCGATGATTTTGCGTACAATGTATTAATTTTCTTATACTTAGGCCTATCACTGAACGTTTATGCCCACTTAGCTTAGCGGCCTAGTTGCTTTCGAAATTGAACCCAATTGGAGCAGACGGGCAAATCGGATCGCCTACTGAGTCAACGTAACACAATAAAAGAAGAAAAAAATAAATCGAAACACAAAATAGGCTTGAATAAACGATACTGTAATTTTCATGCATACCGGTATGGTTTATTTTAATTAAGCCTATTTTTTTTTCAGATTTTAAAACCCTTTTTCACTCATTAGTCGCGAAGCCATTTTATCTCAATCAGACCTAAGTGCGTTTTTATTTTAAAAGTTTTTTAATTATTCAGCTAATTTAAATGCGCTCTAAAACAAATTATGCCAGTTAACTGGTGGACCTATGCTTGTTAGCATCAATTTTAAAGTTTCAAGTAAGATTTGGGATTTGAAAGGATGAAACTAATTAGGCGTAGGCATGTATTACGCACCTGTCTTCGTCGAGCAGGCCTTGGACTTATTTCAGAAGGCATGCATGTAGTTTCCATCCTCAGTGTCCATTGCCAAAAATGAATAATCCTAATCAGTAATGACATTCATTTTCTCCACACAAAAAAAAAACATCTTAGGTTTGGCTTATACGCATTACTCATTAGGATTAAATGGCAGCCCTGGAAATAAGCCTACTATTTGTAACAATTAGTGAAACAATAGAACTTGCAACGTTGTAGTTGTTAACAACCAAGATGGACGCAACAAGCCTTTAGGCCTAAACAAGTTTCCAGGTGTAGCCTTTTTTTTTTGCTGCATTTTAGCTCAAGTGTTGAGCTAATCATGACGTCACAGTAATGTTAACATTGATGATTGTGCTCAAGCCTATTTGGCTAGGCGACTCCAAATCTTAACTAGGCGACCTAGGCATAACTAGGGTCCAAACCACCTAGTAGATTATTTCAACTAAAATAGCCCTACAACTAGGACTCTTTGCTTGATTTTTCCCCCATCCATTAAGCAGACGACAAACGTGCTATTAACCCCTGACCAGGTTTCACATTTACCACGAATTTCGCGCGAATTCGTACGATTTTTCATCACGAATTAGGCACGTGATCGAAATCGTTGGCCGCCACCGACGGCCAACGAACAGGCACACGAATTCGGGTGTCAATTCGTCAATTCGTCATTCGTCATTCGTCACGAATTCGACACTGCTTCGCACCAATCTTTTGGTTGCCGGAAGAGCCACCGGAAGTTTAGCAGACGATAAACCCTGTTTAGTGTTTCCTGTTCCGCTCGTGTCGTCACAGTTCGACACGACGATTATTCGTTCGCGCCCTCTATTTAAAATGAATTTCGCCCGTCTCTGGTGTTCATGAGCGAACGTGACTTCACAATTCGCGAGGAATCCGTTCGGTGGTTGTTCCCTCCATGTGAAACCCGGTTAAATTAATAACATATGTTTTCGACTACAAGAAAAAGTTAACTGCCGTTAACACATTACAATTATCAAAAGTTACATTTGAAGACTAGAAAATATTTTTAAAATTTTCCACTCTCGCCACCATATAGCGCAGTTTATTAAGAATGTATCTGAAGCTAATTTTTCTAGTCCGAAAGCAGTAGGCCTATATACTGTATGTACATGTAAATAGGCCTAGTTAAAGTATGCCTATTGCCTACTTACGGCTATATTAATTGCTTCTGCGAGCTAGCTTTATTAGGTCTCGCAATAAATAGCTCGTCAAGCTTGGACCAACATAGAAGTTAATTATAAATGAGCTTTTTTTTTCTTTTCTTTGATGGACCATTTTCCATCTTTTGTTCTCTCTCGCTCACTCTCGCTTAGGCTGTAGGCTTACGTGCCTGTCTCAAGAATGCTGAAATGCTGTGCATGAATAGGCCGGGCCTTCTTAAGCGTAGACTCCATGCGCTGCAAAACCTGCCGTTTTTGCAGCGCCGCAACCTTGCAGCGCTGCCGCTTTCTAAACTCCATTGTAGCCGCATGCAGTAGATGCAATGCTCCTGCAGCGGCGGAAAAGAGTTTAAAAAAGAAAATCTTGCCGCCGCTTCAAGAGGATTGCATCCGCTGCATGCGACTACAATGGAGTTTAGAAAGCGGCAGCGGAAAGAGTTTAAGAAATCAAAATCTTGCCGCCGCTTAGCGGCCACGTACCATTCAAAATTAATAAAGCTTAACCGAAATATTCCTTAATTATCGGCATCGGCTTTTGCCACGCGTTGTATTCAACCAGTGTCCAGACGTTATAAATACATGTACTGCAACTGGGTCCATTGGACTGTCGATTAGTGCACAAATAACCATGCAAACATGATCTATTGAAAGAATGAAAATTCAAGATGGCGGCATTTAGTCGCGCCATTTTTTGCTCCATCTGCCTCCAATTTTTGCGTCAATGTGAACTCCTAGGGCGTCCCATGGAGTTTAGATTGACGCTTTTGAATCTATCCGCTGAGTCAAGCTACCTTGCAGCGCGATCATTTGGCCCGACTGTTGGTCGGTCGGCCGCCTAGCGCCTTAGGCCTAAGTGTCGCGCGTTATAATTTCACTTTTATGGAGCGATTTTTGTATGAAATGTTGGAGGGATAGGAATTTAAAAAAAATATCAAAAGAAGTTTTCTAACCGCTTTTGGCAAATATTCGTCCTTCTTCGTTCTCGTTACTAGGTCTTATATATGGGTCTATGGCCTACTAGAGTCTCGAACATTATTGGCCTAGCAAAAATGTGCAGTAAACCATGTGGATCATTATTATTGCGCGTTAAATATTAAATTATTGTTTTTTTTATTATAATTATAGTGCTTTAAAGGCTTTTAACTCGCGTCTTAGGGCGCGGATTCGCGACGATTCAGCGATTTTAGCGTGCGATTTGGCAATTTTTTTTTGCTCATATGATAGGGCTAAGGATCGCTAATCGTTTGCGATAATGATAGCATTTCGGAGTAGTGGACATGGAGCCAATTTCAGACGCCATAGTAACAGAACCAAAGGACAAGACAGAAACACCCAAGGCATACAGGAAGGAATCGAACCCCTAACCACCAGCGGTCAGAAGTAGAAGCGAGCTCTAACCAACTGAGCCACAGGAGCTATGAAAAATTTAAATTAAATACCGGTAATGAAGTTTCTTATTATTGCAAGTTTACAACATTTGGTCTAACCTTGTAGTCCTATTTACATTTTTATGCTAGTCTAGAAAAGCTTATACGTTAGACCAACTGACCAGTTGGTTTTGGTAGGCAGTCACCGCCGTGAAGATGGTCTCGGTGAAAATGAAGGTCCGGAATTCCTCGGCCTCAAGGTCCGTGACTGGTGCCGCGGCCATCGTCTCGCGCTTTTTCACCAAGTGGACGCGAGGTTGATACCGGTGCATAGAGTTCAGCACGATCTGCGGCGTCCCACAAATAAAAACAGTGTCCTCAAATATAGTGACCCTTCGAAAACTCCACTCTCCCCGTTCAAAAAGAGACCAAGCAAAACACTAACCTGTCCGTGTTTGTCCATCTCGTTGTTAGTCAGTTTGACCTTTTCGAACGAGACGACCTGCTTGCGTAACTGTTCACCGGTGAACGGCGAGTCCGGGTGCATGTAGAGTCGAGACGGCGCCGGAGGATCGGCCTTGCCGGCGACGAGCCACGCCGATCGGTGGTACGCGTACCGATACCGCTTGTTGTCCACCGGCACGATGTCCATCAGCACCGCGTACTTGGTGTCCGGATGGATTCCCGAAAAGGACACCCTCACGGTTGGAAACATTCGTCTGAAAAATTTAAAGTTGGCATTTTAAGGCCTGTTCTATTAAAGTAGGCCTACAGTTGATGACGGGACAAGCCTTTAGGGTTAAAATATTGAGCTAATCAGACGACGAATTATTTTGCAGAGATCCACATAAAATAAATCTGAAATGGTAGAAGAGGCTTAAATGTCATCTTTGCCAATAATTACAACTACGTAATTTCCAAAATTCTGATGGTTTACTTATTTTATTTTATATTTTAAGATTTCTGGAGCCAACAGGAGGCCGTTTACTGGTTAGGCCTAGTTACGGGAAGCATTTTCAGCATATAAAGTGGCGCTGTCTCGTTGATAATCTAATTTCGCGCAAATTTCAAGCCTTCTTGGTAATAAAAATTAGGCCTGTTGTCTCTTCTCGAGAGACATAATTAGCATATTTGGTGCATTCAGTCGTGATTAGTAACTAACGTGCTTACAAATGGAAGCAGCCGAGCTTTAGGTTCCATCAGTTAACAAATTATGTCTGTCTCAGATCACGTTTGTCACGTACCATGCTCCTCTGAAGGCCTAATGTGTGCACCTCCCCCACGACGCAATGCAGAGGCGTGAATCCGTCGCACAAATAACGTTAAAAACACGACGCGCGACATTTGCATTAACGAGTAGACTTATCTGCCCTGCCATCTTGAAGAATGGCTGAGGCGATAATAAGCGACAGTCATACACACACACGCACAAACTGCTCTCTCGCATTTATAATTAGTTATTACGAACGCGAACGTTGAAAATACCGTGAAAAATACGGACGCGAAAATGTTTCGTGCGTTTGTTGCGCGCGCGACGGCGTCGACGCTAGGCCAATTCTTATCGCAGCTCTCAGTAGACCTTGCCGCGGCGAAGTGAAGACTGTTCGTCCCACTTTGAATGGCTAATGAAGTTAGACGAACGGCTTTGTCAAATTAACCTCGTTATAAATGACGTTTTATGTGTTGCCATAATAACTCTTGCGGCTCACAACGCGATCGAGCTTAGCCTGCTTAGGCCCATCTAGTACCGAGTAGGCCTTTTTGAATGCACACAAGCGGGTCTACAAGCGCGTTCACAGTATGCACCATGTAAACCGGAAATGAGCGTCATCTGCTATCCGCCATTAAACTGAGTGAACATGGAGCAGCCGCCATGAAAGGGGAAACAGGGTGGCGATTTAACATTTGCTAGCTGCAGCGCGCCTAGTGGCGAAAATGTGAAGCCAAAAAATGAATTTTGGTTTTATTTTAGCGTATTTCAACGTGCAAGCCGAGATGTAGGCTTACATGTATGCGCACAAGCAGAGATACAAAAATCCAAATATTTTGTGCTGCGTCGTTTTACTTCAGCTTGTAGATTTATCTTTTGCTTTGAACGTTTGACATTAATCCATCAATGGAATGTCATTCCTCATTAGGATTTTTTTTTAGAAATTTAATTTTTCAAGAGGGGAAGTTGTGACACCCTGTAACTCTCGACGGACTGTGAGCCCGTCACTCTCGCAGATATGTATTCACAGGTGTGTTAAATATAACGTGGGCCTTCGTGGACCTCGAAATTAAAATTCCAGGTGGGCCTATTTTCGGTTCAGCAGTGGGATCCATTAACCACCTGTGCAGAGGCTGTGATCCACTTTCAAGAAGTGGGCTTAAGCCTAGACCTACTCGGTTTGAAGTGTGATGTCACGATGTGACAAGCGCTAACTTATGAAAGTCGGCATCATCATCAGCATCATATCAGGATGGATAGCTGCTCACATGAATGCTTTTTCTATCACTTAACGATGACTTAAGAA
>JAQIYI010001252.1:0-12713 GCA_034700265.1 Polyzonium germanicum
CCGATCTCAGTTTATTTTGACGTGAGTGATGGACGTAAATGAAATCCGCCCAGAAGAAGATTGCGCTAGACGCCAAACTTCATTGTTGAAATTATTTCAAGAGGGAGCAATTTGTCAAAAGAAATTTAATTTTAAACCATTGTTAATCAGTTGATTGACATCTCCCGTGTAATAAAACAATATTTAAACCGGTTAGCGCTTTTCAACCTAGTTTTTAATTTGATGTGAAAAGATATAAAATTAAAACATTAATGTTAATTAACCCCGAAATATCATAAATTAAAAATCCAAAATTGAAGAAATTAATTTAATTACCGTAACTACAATTTTATAAATGTTATATTAAAGAAATTAATTTAATTAAAAATCCAAAATTAAATAATTTTATTTAATTAATTAAAAATCCAAAATTAAATAATTTTATTTAATTAATTAAAAATCCAAAACAAAAGAAATTAGTTTAATTAATTATAAATCCAAAAAGAAAGAAATTAGTTTAATTAATTAGAAATCCAAAAAAAAAGAAATTAATTTAATTAAAAATTGAAAATGAAATGAATTTGATTAAAAATCGATAAGCTGATACGTCCGTTGACTTTTGAATTTCATTAATTATGAAATTATCAAACAAGCTTTATAAATACATGTATAGGAAAATTTATTCCAGAAATTGATGATTTTATCCGTACGTGGGGCTCAATTGACTTACCCAGAAACATTGACATGGCAATGCTGAGAGAAGGTATCCACGTGACAGTTGCCGTTGTCGTGTCCATTATAACCAGGATGTCTTTGAGCAGAAGTCCGAAGCACATGGTCGGCACCACGATTATCAGTCCAGTTATTATGACACCGCCCAGCACTGCGAATTCACATTAAAGGGATAATTTCAATTACTTTTGAAATTTGTTCAACACTTTTGCATCATTTATGTAGGCTATAGTACCTATGAATTATTCACATTAAAGGGGCATTTCTATTAGTTTTCATATTTTGTTGAACACTTTCATTATTTATTTATTTATTTGCCACGCGAATTTGACACCTTATTTAAAGGGGTAGTCTGATTCCAAATATAAAATTCAAAATTAACATTTTTAAATAAAACATTTCTATCAATAGGCCTAGTTACAATAATTACGAGTATAAAAGGTCTATACTTTTAAATAGTTTACACCAGTTTCCTTATTGCTTTTTTATCTTCCTCGTTTGATTGTTTGAAGTAGGCCTAGGAACTAGGCTAGTCATAGTTAATATTTCCTAAATTTCCTTCATAAGTCTGCGAAAAAGGTTTCTCAAAGGAATAAATTATTTGAGTCCTTCCAATAAAACAAATCTGGTTTTACGCCTAAAGCGTCATTAATGCGGGGTTAGGCCTCACACAGTACAGTTGACGACTTTATCTGCAATGTTCTTTGTTCACCACTTTTTAAAGGATTTTCCTCAATTTTATCTTTAATTTTCATCATTTTTCTATTGATTTTCTGAAATTCTCATCATTTTTACTCATGATGATTCAATGGATGGCTCAATTTCATCATCTTTCAAGATAATGCAATTGATGATCCACTTTCTTCATTTTTACTTTAAATTTTCTGCGTTTTTCACGAGTCTTATATTATCTTGGCTTTTTTCCTTTCTATTTACTTAAATTTGAACGATATTCTTTCAATTTTTCTTAAATTCTCACCATTTTGCAGTATTTTGCCATAAATTTTCCTAAATTTTCACTGTTTTCAAAAACTAAAACAAGATTTAAGAAAATAATATTAAAATTTCGGAATATTTATTAAAAAGTATCGCAAATTTCAGAACATTTATCTATAAGTCGTTTGATATTTCATCATTTGTGTAAAAATCGTCTGAAATTTCATCATTTTTCTGCAGGTTTATTTTTTTTTCTTCCAAATTAGTAATCTAAATTTTAAAACTAAAACTAAAAATTTAATTTAATTTTGTTTTAACAATTTAAATTTTGTTTTAACAATTTATATTTTATTTTAACAATTTAAATTTGCTTTAACAATTTAAATTTTGTTTTTGTTTTCACAATTTCAGTCTTGTTTCACCAAAAATGAACGCAAAATGAGACTAATTTTAAAAAATGCCTGATTACGCTATAGTCATTGATTGGATTTAATGAACGTAAATCGTAACGACATAACGCGACGCTTATTTATCGATTAATTATAAATGAACGTCTAGTAACTGAGATATACCGGCCCATCCCCAGTCGCCATCCGGCGGGATCAATTGGTAGCCGTCGGGCACTCTGCGTCCGTGAATCCTGGTGCTGCCGCCCATGGTGTATGTTTTCGACGTCCGACGACGACGTTTCACGTCGACAAATATAAATATGTGGAAAAATAAATGGTGCTGCTGCGCTCTTCACTCGAGCAGCGTTAATACTCGCGCCGTATTCCCGAACGCCGATGGTGATCCTAATCCCATGTGGGAAAAAAAATAATAATAAAAGAACATCAAAGCCGGTCCATAAAAATCATCGCACAGAAGTTATGCCATTGTTGTTTTCCGTCATCTTGAATAATATTTGAATATTTTCAAGCCATTTTGAATTGCAAGCAGCATTTACAATTCAAGGACGACGCGATCTCGACGCACGTTTATGATCGTCGGTTAGATTGACGTTTTGTTCAGCCACACATCGTACGATGCGCTTAGTCTGTCAAACTAATTATTTGTCCCTGTTTGGCCGACTCAGA
The DNA here is from genome assembly GCA_034700265.1 of Polyzonium germanicum. NCBI lineage: Eukaryota > Metazoa > Arthropoda > Diplopoda > Polyzoniida > Polyzoniidae > Polyzonium > Polyzonium germanicum. The sequence goes on from JAQIYI010001252.1 coordinate 2,724, forward strand.
TTTAGATGGCGCCATTTTCGACGTTATCAGACAACATCTGAGCGCTACGTGCGCTTTGCTTTGAACGTGTTTCAGAGATGAAACGAAAATATATGCTGGCATCGATTCGCCGCCGCCGCCTGCTTCTTTACGTCTGCTCATGACGTCATTCTGGCACGTCAGATGTAATGACGTCATCAATCGATATATATTTAGCAGTACGTAGGAGGATATACAACGTACCGTTATAGCTAGCTAGCTGATCAATGGCTTATTGATTTTCTAATTATGGTACTGTGACTAAGCATAAGCGTAACGGGTTGAAACAAAGAAATTTGTTAAAGGGGCGTTATCAATTTTTTTTGGAATTTTTCCAAGAATTAAGCAGCCGCCATTACAGGGAAACAGGTTGGCGATTTGAGATTGAGCGCCGCAGCGCCCCTAGTGGCGACAATGCGAAGCCTGGAGGACAAACGGACAAAAGTGTGCAAAATCAGACGACGGATTATTTTGCCCAATACATATTAGTATTTTCCCCGGGTAAAAGTAAACTCGTGCTTCAATCTTATTTTTCTTTCTTTGTTTTTGTATTGATTTTTTGTTTACATTTTGTACGATAGGCGGCGCACTATTTCTTTTCGGGAACATCCGCCTGTTTTAGAATATCCTGCACTCAGTTTAATCAGTCGGTTTGAGGAAGATATTGCAGGAAGTGCGTCAACACAAACACGATGGTTATCATCAGTAGGCCAGTTCTACATTGCATGTAAAAAAATCCCGTTTGACCTAATTAGCTTATATTCACTGCGAGCAGTGTTTGCCTACGCTTAAGGGAACAAGAAGTTGTTAATTAGGGTTCGAGCTCACCCTGTATAGAAAAACTATGCCTACGGCGGATTATTATTTATTTGTGTCAACTTGGTGTGTTTTGACAGCTGTGAGAATGAATTTTTTTCATTTTCTTTTGTTTGTTTTTTAATCAAGAAAGTAATGCTTACGAGGTCATCCGCGGCTGTTTTGCGACGTCATTTGGACATTTAAATTGCACGGCGCGTCTGGCACCGCTGCTTTATTTGAGCTTGGTTGCGTTTCGATCGATTTCCATTGTAGCTTCTTTTTTCTCAGGTGTTATATTACTTGGATGGATGCGTGCAAATTGCACGAATAGTTATTATTTTAGATTTTTTTTCTTCAATTTAATCATCGATTGATTTATTATGTTCAATGATTAATTGTAATTAGAGTAATAATTGGACTTTTGATTTGTTACCTTACAAATTCCTTTCTGAAAGGCACTTTAATTATTTCTTACTAGCACAGGTGGTTTCGACATACCCGTATTTTCAAATGGCAAAGTTAATTTTTATGATGAATTTTGTCTTCTTTTAACTTCTATGTTTACTTTTTCGCTTATTTTAGTACTCTTATTTACGCTCGTATTTACTTTTCTTCATTTTTATTAATCTTTATTTTATATTTATGCCTATTAAATTGTTCATTTAATTTACTTTTTTATTCAATTCTATTTATTTTATTTTCTTATTTATATTGTTCACTTACATGTATTTGTTTTGATACTTTCAAATGTTATTTATTTAACCTTGTGCATTTTATTTTTTTATTACTTTATTTTATTTTATTCACTTATTTATCTTTTTTACTTTTTTATTATTTGTTTTATCTCATTTATTTGATTTATTCACTTTAATTTATTCACTCATTTATCTTTTTAGTTTTATTTTGTATTGATTTTTGGATTATTATTATTTTGATCTTATTTCATGTTTCTATTTATTTTACTCACTTATTTATCTGATTACTGTGAATTTTTATTTATTTTTTTATTTATATGACCTCATTTATTGCCTTTATTTTTTTTCACTTATTTATTTTATTACTTTGAATTTTGATTTATTTTTATCAGGCCTATTATCATTTATTTAAAAGTATGATCATTCTTTTATATTTCAATTATGGTATTTAATTTGTTTCGTTATTATTTTAGCCTCGAATTTATTTATTTTATTTTTTTATTGAAAAATCCCGAGACAGGCTGAGAATACGTCATTTTTTCCATTCATAGAAAGGACGTTATCAGAGTCTATCTTGGGATTTTTTCAAGTGAAGTCGAGACAGCTCTAAAAGGCATTAGTGATTCCAGCCCAAGTTGACAATTTTCTTTAAGAATTATTTTTTTTCTTCTAAATTTTTTTATTTAGTTTCCGACTAATTTGATTACTTTTAATTACATGCATTTTATCTACACGTATTTTAATCACTTAGTCCGTTTACTTTTCTATTTTAGACTTAATTTAGTGACTAAAGCGCTTTTATTATTTTCTCCAGTTCCTGGCAACACTGTCTGGCTGTTTGCCCTCCCGCGTTGTATTTCCATCTGGCAGGCGGAGGCTGATGCAATGGAGTCTCTGGCTTGCGAAAATCGCCGTAGAGCAGGTGAGCGGCCGAAAGCATTTTGGTTAATTAATCCTTCCATTGAAATTGGATGCAATGAGGACAATTAAGCGTCGCCTTCATTTAATTTGATTGTTTCAATTCTAATTAAGAGCTCAAGCCGACTAGTTTCGCCAATTGCTTTGTTGTGGCTAGTCATTGCTTGTCAAACAGGGGCCTACGCGTCACCTTTCTTGCTTTCTTCACTTTCCCCAATGTCGGTCAGCTGTGCAGACTTTTTAATGTAAACGCGCACATCATCATGCATGGCGTGTTGCCAGATTTCTAAACGCGGAATTTCCCCCCCCCCCCCCTCCTCCTCCTCATTTTAGAGTTCAAGTTGTTTCTTTACAACGCAAGAGGAGAATTTATTTTAATATTTTTTTATTGTCTGTTAGCGACGATTAGCGATTTAACTCAATTTTTGAAATCGCCCATTGCGCAAAATAGCTGCATATTGAATCTTCTTAAAGGGGAGCATTCACCAATTTTCAAAACAAAAACTCACCGTTCGTTAGAGGAAGCCGCGCCTTGTTTGACGATATTCCACGATAATATTTTTATTTTATGTCTTTCTTCCACATTTCTACGCTGAATATTAAACGCGCTTTCAACTTCTCGCTGTGAGGCGCCATTTTGAATTTCACAGACCCAAAGCCCCGGGTTTTAATCCAGATCGCAGCCGCATCATGACGAGGAACGTTGAATCGCCACAGAGTTATCACGTGGGACTCCAGAGGATGTCACGTGCCGCATCTCGATGAAGCACATTTTCGTTTACCGGAAGTGAGGGGTTCCCTTATATTGGGAAACCTAGGCGTGGTTTAATTTAGATTGTTAACTTACCACGACGCAGCTGTGCAGTGATCAATTGCGATCTCAACAGTGGACTCAAAAGTTGTGAATTAGTCGATGCTCAAGGCGCGCTTCCAAAATTAAATCTTCATTAGGACGAAATTAATTAATTTCAATTTGATAATTAGTTAATGTAAAAATTAGTTAGTTTAAATATTAATAAACTTAATTATTTAAATAAAACTCAATATTTCTTGAATGAATGGAGATAGTTGGATTCTGACACCACCGGTGGATGCAGAAGACCTTCCTTACCAATAGTAGGCCTAAACAATAACATATCGAAACATTAAGTTACTTAAGGGTGAAATAAGTTAACTTCCAAATTTACTATTTTCAACAACCACCATTTGGTTAACCGCCATTTTGGGCGTTGCCATATGTAAATGATCTTTGTTACAAAGACAATTTCATTTGAAAAAATGACCTTGAGGGAAGGTTTTTCAACTTTTCTAATTAAAAACGACGATTACTTTTAAGTGGCGGCCAGGCATTATAACCATCAGCTGACATGTTTTTAGTCGGGCCTATATCTGTCTAATTACCTCTCTAGGCCGCCATCTTTAATATGTTTTCTATGAATGACTCATGTTTGGCGTGCACAAATTTAGCGCTTTTACATCCACTTTTAGACTTGGCTAATATGCTTCTGAGAACGATAAGACATTTTTTATAAATACAATTTGTTCTTCCATAAAAAATCTTTGACATTTAAAATATGGCCCCGATCGTCTTTCGTCGGATTAAATTACATCTTGACGCCATTTTGTGTGCGGTGCGTTTTCATTGTTCCATCCCATCATCCATAACGCGATAGGCATGGCTTCATGCTTTAAAGGAGGGGGAAATCTAGTTTAAAATGATATTTTTTAAATTTTGGTTTAATGGATTTCAGTGAATTTTACCCCGGCATCATTAATTAACATTTTAAAGGGTCATTCCAGTCTATTTGATGTTTTTTTTTTATTTTAGTTCTATTATTTAATTTAGTTTTTTTTTAGAATTATCGAAATCTTTTGCGAACGAAATCGGACTATAAATATCCTCGAGTAACAATTTGTTATTGAAATTTGGCGCCTTTTTCTTTGCAAGTTCCTGGTTGCACTTCCGGTAAAATTGTGCTACCAATCGTACCATAAATACCTCGAATTACAATTCTTTATTGAAATTTGGCACCTTTTTTTTTCAATTTTCTGGTTGCACTACCGGTAAAACTGTGCTAGCAGTCGTTACGCGTCTGCGCCAGAGGATCATCGCTTTCAACATGCAGGCTGTAGGTTCGAATCCTCTATGCGACATGACCAATTTATTTTGTTATTTGTGTTTATTAAGTTAGTATACTATAATTTGTTCCATGCAGAAATGTTGTTGGATCTGAACATATAAGTTAAAAATAACCGCTGAATACCGGAAGTTGTTGGATGAAAGTTCTTCTCGCATGTCCCATAGCGCCCCCCCCCCCCCCATATAACATCTATATCGCATTACATCGTTTCAAATTCCAGGCAAACTAAAAGGCCGATTTCAATTTTTTTTTCTACACAGCGACCGTAAAGGGATACGGAATTAATTAAAAGGGGAATTTTTTAATATATACCCCGGTACATGTATACATTGTATATATATTTTTTTAAACTGGTTTCCCCTTTAAACGTGTTTCCCCCTTTAAGTATATTTGCCCCCTTTAAGTCTATATGCCTAGTTGCATAGCTTCATATCCTCTGATTCAGACCTTGTTTTAATTCAAATACGCTCTCAGAAAGTGAAAAAATATGCCTATATGATACTTGATATTCTGATATCGATACGCCAATTTAGCCCTCGATCAATATCGATATTTTCAATTTTACGATTTTATTTATTAAAAGGGGCCTCAACTTAGTCACTGTTGGACTCTCTAAGTGATCACACGTTCAAGAGTTGCTTAAGTGAGTTTAATATGTTGAATCCTGCCCCATACAGCATTTAAACCGGAAATGAGCGCCGTCTGCCATCCGCCATTAGCAGAAAGCAGCCATTTAATCACCATTGAGCTGCCGCCATGAAAGGGAAACAGGGTCGCGATTTAACCTAGTGGTGAAAATGTGAACTCTTAAAAATATTTTATGGTGTAGGCCTGCCTTTATATTAACCACAATCAAGTTGACGTGACTCACGTGAGTGTCGCATAAATGCGGTAGATTTTGCGATTCTAGCCCTTAGGCCTTCAATAAATAACGTCCGGGGTCGTGTACGCCAATTTAGTTGCTTGTAAAAATAAACCAGTATTTTCAGTAAGACTTGGGCAAGTACATGTACGAGCGTATGTAGGCCTAACTAGTTGTTGTTTTAATAAGCACTCAGATCATGCAATTTCTTATCACGATGTCATCATTACTCACGGCATCACTCGTTTAATTTCCCTTTCTCAGACCCAACTTACATGTAGGCCTAGCTTTGAATCTCTCAGGCTTATCTCATAAGTATTTTCTTATGTTCAATTTTGCTTTTATTTGGCAGGTGGCTGCGAACGCAAGGGCTAAACGCGCCACTTAAGACTGCTGCTGAGATCGACGCAAGGAAATGTTGGACTCGGTCCGCCAGCTATGAAGCAACGTCGCCAGTCTTGGGAGCTACGTCCTTCTGAATGAACTAGAGAGCATCAAAGAAGGAAAGAAAAGGAAGGAAGAAAAGACCAGTTAATAGAAAAGTGTTATTTATCAACAAAGGAGCACAATTTTAACCGTCCAATAGACGGATAGATAGCTAATCCTTGCCAAAGCTGAATATCCACAAGGAAATCTCTCAAATAAGTAAGTAACCAACTTGTCTTTTAGGTTTTCTTCTAAAAAAACCTCTAAATTTGACATTTTTAATCCTATTACGTTTTCTGATGGCTATTTTGCCTAAAAGAAATTAGAAAAAGGCCTATTTATATATTAATGGTGGTTAAGTGCGTTCCTCCGCCCTCTTGACGGTGCGTCAACCAATCAGGGTGGTCAGCATCCCCCCTCTTCCTTAGCTTTGAAGGCTTAAACCGCTCTGGTCTCACTGAGAGGGCCTGTGGTTTAGTCTGTTAGGTCGGACTGGGCAGAGACGCCCGGACAACAAGCCTTGTTTTTTTTTGGAAAGGTGGGATAGTTCTGCAGTATTTTCGTAAATATCGCATAGATTTATGCAATTTTTTGGAACTACGCTCTGGTCAAGCGCGCCATCAAGTTCTACCATGGATGGCGCCATTTTGAATCTCGAGTAGGCCTACTCAAAGACACAGTTTTATCCCTTTAATGTCTATGATCGAATGCACATTACGTGTGTCACGTTGGATATCATAGTGTCAAGTGGCGCACCTCCTTGAAGCACATATCGTTTACCGGAAGTCAGGGTCCTCGAGATTTTTTTAAATGAATGCTAAAATATAATCATTTTGATTGCTGAAAAAATCTAAAATTAAAAAAATATTATCCTTAAAAATAAAGTGATTTTACAAACCTAAAACTAAAATGTGACGAACTGTTTGACTTCCCCTTTAAGAAATTAACTGTAATCGGCTTTTGTCTACTTTTGCCCACTGGGCAAGCAAGACTACCAAAAGAAATCTTAACAGCACGATCCAAACTGTCAAGTTTAGGCATAATTATTTTCTCCAACTATTCAATTAAGCTGTCAAATCGTTCATCAATTAATTTCTCTCGATTGATCGCGCTTGATATCAGGATGGTGTGCACGTAGTAGACCACCGAGGCCGAGCTGAGGACCGCGGCCGAGATCTCGCGCACGCTGCGGTCAGCAGTCGGCGATCACTACAGTTCTGGCAGCCAAGAGAAAATGGTCACGGAAGAAAAGGCCACGGTCGATCATGTCGAAGAAGAAGAAGAGGGCGACTACGACGCGGAGCATCGCTGCGCGGTCGACGACGATGACGCCGACGACAAGTCCAAGATAGTTTCGTCGACTATTCTCTCTGGCGTGCGGCGAAACTGGTCTTCGGCGTCCATCGCGTCCGCCTACAAAATGATCCACAATGGGAGCGTCGGCAGCGCCAACAAGCGGCGTGCCGGAGACGCAGGGCAGCAGGACGAGAAAGTTCCGCTCGGAGTGCCGGCGGACGGCCAAGTCGCTTGCGACCAATTCGGACCGCCGGACGGAGGATGGGGCTGGATGGTCCTTCTGGGAACGGTGCGTTGTTTGGACATTCACTATTATAGCGCAAGCTAAGACATGTTCAGAGTCGAGACCGATGTCTCAAGGCATCTCTGGATTTTGCTCAAGTCGAGTGAGGCTGCGATCTATCGACATTAGTTAATAACAATGGCGTTCTTGAGCCTGACTTAATTAAAGTTCTCTTGAGTTGAGACAGCTTCTTATAAGCGTTTAGTGATTCCCGCCTGCCTATATTTAGTTCTTGATTTATGTCTACCCTGCTAGACTTAAGTCTCAGGCTCAAGTGATTTAACTTCTTAGGTTATCGTCAATACCCTGATTCCGGGACTGATCAAGTCATTCGGAGTGTTCTTCGTCGAGTTCATCACCGTGTTTCAGGCGACCCCATCTTCAGTGGCCTGGATTCCTGCGCTCACATTTGCCCTTTACAACCTCCTTGGTATTTAGTTTACTTTTCCACTATTTATTTAACTAGGCCCATTTATTATTTTTAATTTTTTTATATTTATTTTTATTTTTTATTATTTGTTTCTTTTTATTTACGGTATTTATTTATTTGTTTATTTAACTTTCCTACAATTACATGTACAATTATATGGCAAGATTTAATTTTGTGGTTGTTGGGTATTGTTTCTGTTTTTTGGCAATTAGGCCCAGTGGCAAGTGCGATCAGCATGAGATACTCGTGCCGATTCGCCACAATCTTGGGCGGCTTGTCGGCTACTCTTGGACTCGGGCTGAGTTACTTCGCAAACAGCATAGAGTACATGTACTTCAGCTACGGGATCCTTGGAGGCGAGTATTCTATAGATTTTTGATGGAATTTGAAATTTATATTTAAAAGGTCGAATTGAGTTAGACAATTCAAGGTGAACTGATACACGTGTGCACGCTCGTGTCAGTTTGACAATTTACTATTTATCGTGAGATTCCTTATGAGGTCCAAAACCCAATGTTGAGTCTATGGGGCTAACAGGAAGTTACCCAAAGCTCTATGTGGCCAACCGGAAGTTATCCTATACAGCATGTTAAGTCTTAGGGGCCACCTGTAAGTTGTCTAAAACTATCTTAAGTGTATTTGGCAAACCGGAAGTGGTCCACAGACCGTGTTTTATTCAATGGGGTCAAGATAAACAGTTTCATCCCCTAGGCGCCCTAGTTTCTTATATGCTCCTAAATTCTCTTACATTTCTTAAGGAACATATAGTTATCACGGGCAGTTCTTAAAATGTTCTAAATTTCTTAAGGAACGAATGTACCTCACACGCAGTAAATGGTTTTGCTGTGCATTGTACATGTAGTTTAATTTAGTTTATTAATTACATTTGGTTTTAATTTACATACTTTTATTTAATTTCTTTTATTTCATTACTTGTATTTAATTAATTTTATTTAATGACGTTATTTAATTACATTATTTGTACTTTATTTGTTACTTGTATTTAATTATACAATATACACTGTAGGTATTGATCTGTATTTTGAGATCTTTTTTGTTTTTTTTTTCTTCTCATTTTTAATTTATGCAAATTATTGTTTAGACTAACCACTACTTCAATTAAGAATTTAATAAACTAGATAATTAATTGTTTCCACTAACCGCTACTTGATTAAGAATTTAATAAACTAGATAATTAATTAATTAATTGTCTCCACTTTGCAGTGTGCACTAATAATAGATGCTTATTTTTTCTTTTAATTTAAATTCTAAATGAACTAATGCACCTTGTGTCTGATGACGTCAATTTGCACTTAGGAATCGGAGCCGGCATGTCGTACACCCCGGGGATTCTGATCGTCGGACAGTATTTCAACAAACGCCGCGGGCTGGCCAACGGCATCTGCGCCTCGGGCAGCGCTCTGGGCTCCATGATAATCCCGCCGTTGCTCAACTTCCTGCTGTCCGAGTACGGTTATCGCGGCGCCATCCTCATCCTGTGCGCGCTCATCATGAACGTGTGCGTCGGTGCCGCTCTCTACCAGCCGGTCGAGTGGCACCTGAAGAGGATTCCGCAGGTCGACATGTCCAACGGCGTCATGAATGGCACCAAGTCGGCTGCCGTCGAAAACACTAGTCCCGTGACTTCGAAAAACCGTCCGATCGCGTCCGCGGTCATCAGGAGGCCTCCGAGCAATCCGCGATTTCTGCCTGGCCTCAGCTCGGCCGCCGAGGAGGCGGACATGGACACTGAGGAATTGCGCGCACCAGGTAAGCACTTGCCCCATAGCCTTAACACGGTGTTTGGGGCACTGGTGATGTTTTCGATGTGCAAGGACTCTTCGCTCGCTCGAACAATTAGGGGTAAACTGATTGTTGGCGAACAATTTTAACTACTCGCATGTCTAAAGTTGACTTTTGATTAACAGCCGGTGCAGTCGACGGCGGTTCGTCAGCGCCCGCGGTCAGCTTCACGGTGGGCGCTGGGCCGAGTCCTCAGTACGTCGGCCTCGGAATGGGCTCCACGTCTTCCAGCCTGGCGCCGGCGACGCTGAACCTGCACCGGTCTCCCAGCATGGTGTCCACGATCTCGTCGTCGTCGTTCGCCTTCCTCAGCACCATCC
>JAQIYI010001253.1:0-12708 GCA_034700265.1 Polyzonium germanicum
GGTAATGAAATAATAAAGGATTAGGCTAATTTAAATAAAATAATGTAATAAATGTAATATTTCAAATAATATAAGGCAAATAATAAATATCTTGAATAAATTATGTAAATAATCATTTAATAAGGTAAATAAAAACTAAGCAATTAATAATGTAAATAATGTAATAATGCAAATAATATATATAAATGTAATATAATAATTAAAAGTAAAAAATAACAAAAATATGCAACTGACTAAGGATCCAGATCCGAAAGTCTGCTTCAGCGACACCTGCATCTTCTGACGAAGGGAAAGTATTTCGTTTTCGATCTTGGCGTTATCAGCAGCAGTCTCCTCCAATTTCTAGCGAGCAATATAAATAAATTTAGCGAAACACATTTAAATAATCTCCCCGTCAAACAATTTAAAATATCAATTTAAAACTGATCGCCTCTGTACTTTGGTTCCGTGAGTCAGCTGGTTCCTGATCTTGGACAACTCTTTCTCAGCGGCCCTCAGTTGTCGTTGCAGTTTCTCCAATTCTACCGGACTATCACGACACGTGTCCACCTTGACCTTCAAACTTTCGACGGCTCTCTCCAGTAGATCCTAAAATGGCAGTCAGGTTTATCAGAAAATAATTTAATGAAACGAGGTAAAATAAAGTCCTGAAAATGCAATAATGTGCAGTTGTGCACTGAACGATCCACGAACCTTGTCTTGCTGAAGACCAGAAACAATGTAAGATTCCTCGTGAAATACCTTGTCCAATTTACATAATTTGTCCAGTTTTACCTGTAAATAATAATAAATTAAAAGAAAATAATAATTCCGCGAGAAAAAAAAACAAATAAAACAACTAGCCGTAAGCAACACGAACAAACACATACAGACCTCTAGGTCTACCTGGTCAGTAGCGGTCAGAGTTGCGTCATGCTCAACGTTCATCCGATTTTCCTGTTTGATGAGACGCTGCTCCTGCAGTTCTCTCGAGAATTCCAACATTTTCTTCGACGGCTGCAGATGGAGAGAAGAGGATGCAGGATGATTGGGCGAGTGAGTTTGGCGGCCACCACCGCCGACCAACGCCTGTTCAGAGCTACCATAAAGACTGCCCAACTTCACCATGTTATCCACGAGGTGAATGAGCGGCTTCGTCAAGTCGTACTGTGAATCACAAGTGCATCATCAAACACGTGATAATAAGATAAAAAAATAGATCTGACCATGTTAGACTTCTTAAATAAACAAAATAGATAAATAAATTGAAATACATAATTAAAATAGTTAAGATAAGGTTAACATTACCTGCTTGGAATACTCGTCGCACTGTTTGACGAGCTGCATTTGCCTTTCCATGCGATCACCTCTGTTCTGCGATGACGAATCGCTACAATACAAGTTAAAAATAATAGAATTTCAAAGACTTTGATTTGAGTTTAGGCCTAAAAATAAACAAGATTAATTTTCAATAATATCTTTAAAATACCCGTTTATTTTAAGCAATTGTATAAACTCACGTTTTTTTTAGTGTAACTATTTCATTTAGTTTAACTATTTAATTAAGTGTAACTTGATTTAATTTAGTCAAATCTTATTTAACTCTTTTATTTAAAAAGTTATATTTAAATTTAAATAATTGAAATACATTTTAAACAAAGAAATGAATTTAGTTTAACTTCTTCATGTAGTTTAACTATTTAGTTGGTTTAATTTCTGCATTTAGCAGAACCTTTATTTAATTTACTGTTGCCTAATCTTATTTAATTAAGGTTAATTCAATTTAATTGGTTGCATTTAAATTTAAACATTACTTGTAAACAGGTTTTAGCCAAAAGAATGAATAATTTTGTTATATTTAATTTTAAACAAAAAGATAAACAGGCGATGTCTCACAATTGGGCTAGTTTCTGCTCAGAGTCGAGATCGACGCGACACTTTTGGATCCCTTGTTCAAGCATGACCTGATCACGACGAAGTTGTATCAGCAAAAGGACCAATTCTTCATGCTGAAACGAAGAAATTAAATTTGAGCGTTTAGTTTCTGTCAAAATCTTTAGTTTTACAGTGACTTTAGAGTGTGCCAATTTAATTTTCAAAAAAAAGGGCTCAAACCGTTTTTCCAAGAAGATCTCCGGCTGAAATGCTCAATTTGATGTGATGGTCGTTGCCGTCTTGCCGTTGGTTCAAATACTTATGAATTTTGACGTTCTGCATTTTCTTTTTTCCGCAATTAAAAACAGACGGTAAGATGTTAGGAAAGGAGCAAAACTAAGCTCAACTCAAGTCATAAATTTAGTCAAAGTCAGGGATGCCAGTAAGCAGCCTTAATGCAGTTAAATAAATTTGATACGTTAATTAGGCGAACCATTTCGGCCTGGATCTCCGAGTCTGAAACGTTAGCGTCCTCGCGAACAGTCGTCAAATTGACCGCGGCGACGTTGGTGGTGGTGGCCACCGACGAGCTAGACGTCGACAACGCCTGCTGCTGCTGCTGCTCGCTGGCGGTTCTGTGTCGTCGTTTGCTCGAAAGCCTCGACGCGAAAGCTGGTCTTGCTGGCAAGCGGTTCTCTTTCTGGCTTCGAACCGAGCCAGACCAGGATTCTGAAGGCAGACAAGACACGTAAGGCCATAGTTGGACAAAATACACCTATTTGTGTGTCAACTCTTCAGTAGACACATCATAAAACAAGGCAATCAGTGTTCCTGTCACGTATAGCCTACTCATAATTATACTGGGCCTAGGACCTAACAAAAACCAATCAAAGTGCTTTCTTATTCCGATCAAGAGATAAAACAATGAAATGCCAACACAGAACGCAGAAGTATATTTGGACAATTTAAGAAATCACCTGAGTCGGGAAGAGATCCTGTACCTTCGTCTTCGTCCTCTTCATCTTCATCATCACGAGAGCAGCCAACCGTGTCTCGAGCACTTTTGTGCACGGCTTTCTGCTCGAACAGTCCATCGTCGATAGGATCGATTTCATTTTCATTTTCGTCTTCGCGTTTGTCAGCTAGGAAATGACCACGAAGAGCAGTCTGCGCAGCGTCGACTTCGTCGTCGACGGACAACGGCGACAACAAGCCGGGTCCATCGGTAGAAGCAGCAGAAGCAGAAGCATCAGACTCGATCTCTTCGTGGCCATGCAATAAAAAATGATCGTCGTTGTGAACGGCGGGCAGTCCGACGACGTTGGCGTTTACGTCACCGTCGTTCCAACAGGGTGCTGGCGAGGGTCTCGCGTTTCGCGCTCCGCCACGGCCATTGTCCGACGCTCGTCGAACAGGAGACGAAGACGCGTCGGAACTCGGATGATTAGGAGGATCGGCCTGAGTCACATAATCCCATTCTCGAAGCCTGTCACGGTCGATCTGGAAGACTGAGGATGACCAGTGTTGGCAGCGTAAGTTACCTTTACGCCGTAAAAAATGTCATTTTGACACTAACGCTTAGTACATACAGGTACATGTACGTCAAGTCAACCCCTTAATTTTGACATTTGGTTTTTTACATGCTTTCAAAATGACATAAAACGTGTAGGCAAGGGTTTTTTCTTTCCATAACCGCCATAAAAAAGGTTAAGAATTTTAAACTAGTTGGCCTACAGATGTTCTTGTCAGACTTCTGATCATCCAGGTACTGTAAGATTTCCCCAAAGTGACAAAAATTGTCCTAGTCCAAACATGGCCAAAAATGATCAAAAAATTGAGTAAAAGTCAAAACATGGCCTAATAAAAGAAACAAATTTCCGACAATTTTAATACCGTACTAAGTTTTTTTTGCAAGTAGGATTTTTAAAGCATACGACAATGCGTTCAAGAAAAAAAATGTACAAAAAATCTAAAAATAAAAATCTAAAAACCTAAAAATGTATCGAAATTGTGAAAATGTTCTACAAATTGTCAAAAATGTCTCCAAATTGTGAAAAAGGTCCCGAAATTGTGAAATAATATCTCTAAATTGTGAAATAAACCTCTAAAATAACTTAAGTACCGTACAAAAATTCCCAAAAAAAAAATGCAAAATAAAGATTATATATTTCTGTATAAAAAATCTCTAAAGAAAAAGATGAAATGTCATAAACAACCGAGCCCCAATCACTAGAACGTTTTAAAATGATTTTTAAAATTTTGTTTAGTGCACTTTTACGTTTTTTATGGCGATTTACGTTTTTTGACCGTCATGTAAAATACCATGAAAGTTTTCTTTGTTATTTTGACGACTAAGCTGGTTTCACATGGACGAATTTTCGCTGCGAATTTCCGAAAAACGTGAGCACTTTTGACGAGCATGAGTTCGCATGCGAATTTAACAACTGAAATCCGCAGCACAATTCATGCACGTGAAACTACTAGATCTTTACCGATCCCTGCTGCGCCTGACGTCGTCGAAGACGATGTCCCCGCTCTACTCTGCTGCGCACCCGCGGACGAATATCCAGAATCTCGAACTCCGACTTCTTCGTAGTCGCGATTCAAGTAGTCTCCATGAGACAGAGCCCTCTGAGGCGGCAGATGCCGCTGATGATTATGATGATGATGATTATGACGATGCTGATGATGATGATGTCTGGCAGACGACAGTTGACTTCCTCCACCAGCACCGCCACGAGGAATCGGTTCGATTTCCATCTCAATCGCTTCCTGTTCCACTACTGGGTCATTGTCGTCGTCCTCCAGAAGCAGGCCTTCCAGAGATCTGGATAGGCGAGTCTGCGCCGTGAGCGCCACGAGCAAATGCGCCGAGCTCTCGGTCTCCTGAGCGGACTCAGCTTGAACGGCGCCGCTCGGATAGAAGTTGCGCAGGTCGACGCCCGAAGAACAACGTCCGCGGCTGCCCGACGAAGACTTCCTCTTCTTCAGCGTGTCCGACTCGTAGGTGTTTCGCTCGGACCCGGCCAGCTTCTTGGCTTGAACGTAGACCAGCGAGTCGGTGATCTCGCTGGCTGCGACTCGCAGTTGATCGGACGATGCTCTCGCCGCTGATGACGTCGTTCTTCCGGCCGATCTGGCCACCGGCACTGGCAGTCTTGAAGCTGAAGCCGAAGGCGTCAGCTGATGAAGAAGTCTGAGCTCTCGATTCTGCGCCAGCTCGATGTTGCTCACTTTGCGTCCGTTGTTCGATTCGTCCATCAGGCGGCTGTTATTCAACTGTTGGTGCTGAAATCTCGGCCTACTATGCGCCGACGACGCGGTAATTCTACTCGCCGATGACGTCGCCATCACTGTGGCCAGAAGATCCAAGCCATCCTGCTGATGTTGCTGATGGTCGTCGTCCCTCAACAAGTCGGAGTAATAATAGGGAGCCGAGTTGGGCGAACGTTTGGAGGACATGGTCGTCATGATACCATCCGATGACGTACCGTCACTGGAAGCTGGAAACGTTCCAGGATTCTGAAGCAGAGGCAGAGAGGGCGCCTGGAGTGCTTCATCGTTCGGGGTCGGCTCTTCGTTCAGGTCGGAATAAGCGACCAAGGACTCTGGTGGCGACCATTGGGTCTCAGCGTCCTTTAGTCGTCCGCTAGGCGAACCCATAAGTCCCATGACGTCGTCATCACGGTCGTTGAAATGGTCAAGGGCCCGAATGCCAGTGGACGGATTCGATTTGGCCTCGTCGTAGATTCGAATTTTCTGCACGCTCAGATTGAGTTTCGGACCGGGCAAGTAGTCGGCGGCGGCGCCGTCCATCGTGACGGGCGTCTGAGTCGGACTGGACGCGGCGCTTCTCGACTTTGGAATCACAGTGGTCGTCGAAACGATTGGCACTGGTTTAACCATCAGCTCTGTGACGCGACGATCGTCTTCGTACACTCTGTAGTAGGAATAGTTGAGTTTCGCCAGTCCGCCAACGAGTGGTGGCGCTTCCTTCGAAGCCTTTTCTTTCGCTTTCACTTCGTCGTCGCCGCATATGTCGTCCTCATTGTCCAAACTGGGCGGTGGTGACAGAGGAATGGGCGGCGGTGTCTCCAGTTCTTCGTCCTCCGAAGACTTCCTTGCGTGCAGTTTCAGTCCCAAATAAGCTCCGCCCATTTTGCTGACCGCTGCTGATGGCTTGCTCTTGAGGTAATAGGAAGCGGGTCTGAAGGAATCCGACAAGCTGAACCGAGGATTGAGCTCGAAGTCTTTGCTGGCCTCGTCGTCCGCGTCCGAAGCTCCGCTGTCTCTCGGCGTCAACGCCGTTTTCAAGCCGAGCAACTCTTTGCCCAACAAGGGCTCCTTGCCCGCCGTCTTGGTCTGCAACAGCGACGGGCTTTGCGGAACTGCGTTTCTCTGAGGAAGCGACGGAGAAGTCTCTCTCAGCTGACTCGGCTGCTGATGCTGCTGCTGCTGGACGTCCAAAGCTGCGTGCTTCAGCTCAGCGTAGATGGGCTCTAGGCACTGCTTGGAACTCGTTGCCGTGGACTCTTCCAGCATTTTCGTCGTCGATGTCGATTTCTGCGGACTTCTTTGAAGCCCCGACTTGACCTTGCCTCCTCCTGACGCCGATGAGGAAGACGCCGATGGCGACTGATCCAGACCGCTCATCTCGTAATGCATAGAGTAATCGTAATGCGTCAGGTCGAATGGTCGTGGCAGCAGCGGCAACGAAGTAGACTCTTCCGATGACGAGATCAGCGTGTCTCTCTGATGTTGTTTAGAATCTTTGCCATCGCTGATAGCGTTGGAACAATCTTCGGTCGTGGACGAAGCTCTCGGTCGTCCGACGTCTTCCGCTGATGCCGCTGCTGCTGCCCGCGAGGCGGCGGCGCTCGTGTCCGAACTGGTGATCGGATCGTCCATCTGGACGTAAACGGCTTCTTC
Organism: Polyzonium germanicum; assembly: GCA_034700265.1. NCBI lineage: Eukaryota > Metazoa > Arthropoda > Diplopoda > Polyzoniida > Polyzoniidae > Polyzonium > Polyzonium germanicum. The sequence continues at coordinate 6,784 of JAQIYI010001253.1, forward strand.
GAGACCATCGACAGTGACGTTCGGACCTTGGCCGTATTCGTCGTTCTCGTCGTTGTTTGCAGTCGCGGGCCAAGAATTCTGACGACGATGATGATGATGATGATGCAGCTGATGGTCATCGTAGGCGGTGGTCATCCAACCGCGAGAACTAGATTTGGAAGATGTGTCCGCGGACAACTCCGTGGCAATATCCGCGAGGCAATCTGCCGAACTGTGGATGATGTTTTTGTCAAAAGATAAAAGCCCATTGGTTTGATGACTTCCTATTGCATTCATCGGAAGATAATACTCCTCGGACGTGGAGGTGTGTCGAAAAGCAGTAGATGATGATGATGTCATGGTCAGATGGTTTTCCATCAGCATTCTCTCCAGAACACTGCCCGAATTCCAGCAGAAATTGTCTTCGAGGCCATCATCGGCAGACCTCTTGACGATCAATCGCGTGGCCTCCACGTTCGGCGTCGTCGGACAAGGGCAATGCAGAGTGTTCAAGGACATGGAGCCCACGGACTTTTCCTTTTCCAATAAGGCACCACCTTTGTTGTCTTGCTTCTGCTGCTGCTGCTGATGATCGTCCAGTGAGGAATCGGAAGCAGCCGACGAAGACGACGATGACGAACTGCCGTAGTTGAGAGCTTCGGTGTCGCTGTGAAAACGCCGTCGAAATGAAGTCTTGTTCGGTTCCAAAAGAGCTCCAGAATCGTCTTGGCAATGTCCTTGATGTGGGACTTCATTTTGGCACGGTTGATGGTCAATGGCAGTCGCTGAATTAGCAACAGTGGACGTCTGCGACTCGAAGATCTTGATTCGATCTTGGACGATGTTCTTGGGCGGAGACTCTTTCTGTTTCCTCGACGACGTCATTCTGTTCTGCTGCTCAGAAAAGCTGACTACGATGTCCATCGACGATGGTGACGCAGATGAAGTGATTGCGTTCTTGTCGTTCAGAACGAGATTGTTGACGACGTCCAAAGGCTTGAGGTCGTGAACTGCGTCTACGAACTCGCCGGCCGCGTGGCGGGCGGCGAGACGCTGAAGTTCGGCGTGCGGCGAGTAGGCCACAGTGTTGTTGTTGGCACAATTGTTGGACGTCGACGCGAGTGACGACACGTCTGGCACGGCTGTTGATTTGGCACTGTTGAGGAAATGATGGTTGGCGGAAGCGAATACCGTCGTCGATGGCGTCCAAGTGTTGAGAGAATCTTGGTCGGCGGCGTACATGGACAATGAAGGACTTCGAAAGGCTTCGGGCGGCTCCAGATGCGCAGCGGCAAAGGCGACGCTTCCGCGGCCGCCGCCGCCATCTTGGACGCCAGAGTCCACCACAGGATTTACGACGTCCAACGGGTGAACGTCTTGAGCTGGCGGGAAACTGCGCCATTGCACTGCAGTTCGCCCATTATGATGAGGATGATGATGCTGATGGGGATTACGACGGCCGTCCAAGGACGGCAGCGGCTGCCCTCCTTCCGGTTCGAGGTTGTCGCCGATGGACGTCTGCGTCTGAGTGCAGCCATCTTGGAAGTACTTCTTGGACGACGGCTGACGTGACGACGATGAGAAGCTCTCGTCCAGCTTGGAGCAGACGACGTGGTGCGCGTCTTCCGGAAAGCCATCGTCTATGTCGCCGTCGTTCTCAGAATCTTCCGAATCGCGACGACGATTGTTCGGCTCGGAATAGTGACGCCGTCGAGCGATGGACGACGAAGGCGGCGGAAAAAACAACCCTTCCATGGCTTCCATCTCCTGCTTCTGATTCTGTTTCTCGGCCTCCAAAGCGTTCACGTTGACGTAGTCCGGAACGACGACCGACGAGGACAATTGCTTGGTCATCATCGTCCTCGGAGGCGAATTTCGTTCGGAAGAACTATTTCGTCTCGCTCTACTGGCCTGCGTCTGAAGCCTGCCACGCCTGCGCCCTTGTATATTCACCTCTTCCGGTTCGATAGGCCCCAAATAAAAATAAAGTAAGTATCGAAAGAAGAAAACAAAAAAATAAATAAAATGTCCGCCAAATAAATCAAAATTTCATCAAAAGCGAATTAAAATTTAATTAAAAAATGAATCAAAACTGAATGAAATTGATCAAAATTGAATGCAAATTATGAAAATTGAATAAAATTTATCAAAATTAAATGAAAATGGGATCAAAATAAATATGAAAAAATGTCCGCCAAACAAAAATTATAATTAAAATAAATTAAATTTAAATCAAAATTAATTAAATCTTGGACAAGAGACAATTTATTAATTAAATCTTGGACAAGAGACGATTAATTAATTAATTAATCAATTAATTAAAGTGAAAATTAGAACACATTTTTAAAATTAAAAACGATACAATAATAATCATACCTAAGAGGAGAGAAATAAAACCACAAAAAAAAGAGGCAACAAATCAAGAAGAGTTTTGGTTATTGGCGGAAATAATAAAAAATAAAAATGGCGTTCTGATTAGTGGAAAATATATTGCGAACCGAAAGAGGCGTGTGGTGTGTTATGATTGATAGGCCTAGATGTAGTTATGCACAAAATTACCAGAATCTGAAGAAGAATTGGTGGTGAAAGAATTGGATGGATCTTGTTAGTAGTATGTAGTGCAGCTGCAGTTTGACACGTGACTTTTGTCCATATGCGCGTGTGTGAGTGTGGACAACAGGCGTGGATTATCTATACACGCAAGGCGCCAGTAGAGGAGGAATATTGCAGTTTTAAGTAAAAAATAAAAAAAATTTCCGTACTTACACTTATTAATAATTCAGCCACGTTTCACACGGCAGATCATGACGGCCCGTAAACACTTACGCACATGCTCAATCACAAGTCTACAGATTTTACGTCCAGACTCCAGGGAGTGATATCACTCGAACATGTGCGTATACTTTTTGGCTGCATGCTGCGTGTGTAACGTGGCCACTAAGAAAAAATAAAAATTAAAAAAAATAAATTAAAAGAAATTATAACTAAACTGTGTTGGCAAATCATAATATTACACGCCGTAAATATCTCATAATATCAATATTTTCTTTCCGATAAATCCGATTAAAAATAAAATATTCATATAATAAAATTTATACAGGGATTCATTCAATTAGGTCTAATCAAGCAGTCAATTATGAATTATCTGAGTATTAAATATTGAGAATTAGTTAGTGTAGGCCTAAACACACTTAGATTTGAGTCAAGAGAGCCAACCTTCGATATCTCATTTCCAGTAGAAAAACTAACTGCAGTTACTTAACTATGGATGCAGTATGGCGGCATATAAAGATAATTGATTTTCAATCATTTCAAGATATTTTCTTAGAACTTAAAGGGGCGTTCCAGTTTTGTCTTTTTTTCATTTTTAGTTTTATTTAATCTTGTTTTTTTTTTAGATAATTGTTTGACACGTTATTCGAATGAAATCGGACCATAAATGCCTGATTTGCGCAATTTTCTTTTGAAATTATGGATTTCGCTCTTTTTTTTACACCTTTCCGGAGCACTTCCGGTAAAACTGTGGTAGCACGTAAGCGTGCCCCACCACATGCAATAAAAGAGTTCAAAACCATGAATGCGACATAATCCCTTTTTTTTGGTTTGCGTTTATTTATAAAGTTATCAAATAATTTCTTGTGGCCGCATATTTGTTATCTGGTTAAAAAATGCCTGGCAAATATGAGAACGAGTCCGGTAAACTATTTCTTTTCGCATGTTCATGACTCTCCCTGAAAACATCGATGTCGAATTACATCGTTTCGAATTTCTGGCAAAATATAAGGTAAATTAGAATTTCTTTTTGTACACAGCGGCCTTAAAGGGATGCGTGATCGATTAAAAGGTGAGTTTTCAATGCCTAAATCATTTTAAAATTAAACTGGAATATCGCCCTCTTTAAAGTTTAAAATACTTTCAATAAATTATTTATTAATTAGTATCCTTCTGGACCACCATACTGCAGTCAACTTTTCTAGCGAGAACAAGGATCATCAGGCTGGCTACCCTTAATTTCAGACCTTCTGGCCACAGTTGACGCCTATAATTTTTGTAAAAAATAAAATAAAATAAGAATTAACAAGTACGGTAAGGGTTAAAATTTCTAATGTTTCAAATGTATTGGAATGGTTAAGGCAATATACTCAATCTGTCGCTATTAGCCTATACGATTAAACTGACGTGTTATTGTGCAAACTGCGCTGCACAAATAACAAATTATAAGTATGTCGACTCCACCCAGGAAGATCGATCAATGATAAAAGCATGCATCACAATCGAAATAAGATGGATGGCTGGAGAAAGAAAACCAAAACTGCCAAGTCTAACAATAAAAAGAGACATTCACTAAGAAAGGTTTCAAGTTTGAACACGAAAGAGGGGTCGCAGAGAAAGATTTGAATAAAAACAAAACTAGGTATCACACTAGTAAACTGCGTACAGCAAAACTGGAACGTCACACTGACGATGACACAAATAATAATTGCTCGCTTCGGTTGGGTCGTTCCATGAATTGCTATACGATCGCACTAGTGTTAGAAATTAAATGAAACGAATGTTGCATGGACTTACCTTCATCGTCGGATGAGTAGCTGTTGTAGCAACGGTTCAGAGATGAAGTTGATCGCCTGTGATCTGAAAAAACACGAACAACTCGTCAAAGAACATCCAATTCGGTACAGAACGACATAAGGGAGGGAGTCGCGTTATATTTGCGCTTTTTCAATATTATATTTTCTGAATAGAAATAGGCCTACTTTTTGTGATAAAAAATCTTGTAAATCTATGATTTTAAAGTTTAAACATTTTTGAAAAGCGCGCGCAGGAGCTGATGTCGCTGCTACGTTCAATACGCAACGTAGTTGGTTATTTCGTCATGATGACGCAGATGTGCACTTATCGTGCTGACGTAATTATCGTAGGGATAAGAGTACCCTCCTGATCGATGGAAATATTTGTAAATAAATATTTATTAAACAACGAAAATTTAAAACAAAAAAAAGAAAATGTACTAAGTTGTAATCATTGGTAAAGAAATAATTTATTTATTAATTTAATTTTTTTTAATGGGATTACCCCTTTAAAATGGTGCCGCGAGCACTTTCTAAGGGCTGATTCAAGATTAAACTCAATGACATGTTAGAACTCTTCCTTGTTTGGACAAATACGACAGAATAGAGACAAATTTACTTAGTTAGGAGGCGCCGGTAGTTAGTAAGTAGGATATTACGCAGTACGATGCAGACCTTGGATTCTGTTGGGTGACCTGGATGACATCTTTGTAGGGCCCTTTCTTTGATCCACTTTGGAAGTAGGCGGAATCTGCTGCACGGATGATTCGTCGTCCAAGACACCGTACACGCCGTAATTACCGGCGGCAGCAGCGGCAGCGGCCGCCTTCGTCTCCATGCTGATTCTGTGCAGCTGTTGAGTGCGCAACGCGGCCTCGCGTTCAGCCAACTCTTTCAGCTGTGCATCGTGCAGCGCCAGCTCCTTCAGCACTTGCTGCAGAGTAGTAATCAAAAAGGCACGAATATGAATTAGGCTCTGAAAAGTTCTATAAATCGTAATAGAATAGAAATAATCAATAAATTAATAAATACTTAGTATGTCTAGTACAAACACTACCCCAAAAGGTTTCAGGTCACCTAGCTTATTTTGGGATTTTTGGTTGATAATTCAAAAAATAACATGGAATTTGAAACGTTTCTTATGATTTTTCAATACATAATCATAATTCTTCAATAAGATTTAGATTAAAAATATTAGAAAAAAATAAAAAATCATAAATAAAATGTTCTATAAATCATAATAGAATAGAAATAATCAATAAACACTTAGTATGTCTAGCACACACACTACCCCAAAAGGTTTGAGTTCACCTAGCTTATTTTGGGTTTTTTGGTTGATAATTCAAAAATAAAATGGCATTTGAAACGTTTCTTATGA
>JAQIYI010001254.1:0-12708 GCA_034700265.1 Polyzonium germanicum
TAAAGTAATTTATAATAGTTCTGATTTAAAGTAATTTATAATAGTTCTGATTTAAAGTAATTTATAATAGTTCTGATAATAGTCACTTGTCAATAGTCACTGTGTAATTAGTCTTTGGTGTTCTTTCAGAGCGATGTGTTATCATTGGTGACCACCATCAATTCATCATTGTCCTGTTGACCGACATTGCGACATTGAAGAAAATCTCAGGTGACGCATCAATTCAATAGAAGAGTTGCTTATTGTGCTGATGAGATTTTAGCCCGTTTAATCGTTTTACGTTATTGTGTAAGATCGCAAGATCACCTCTTTAATTCTGTTGAGAACTCGTTGAAACTTATTAGGAAACTTCACGAAGTCGTTAATATTTTTTTGTTAATCTTCTTTTTTTCTCTTTGAATGAAGATTTTTGGTTCTCAGGCGCCGGCTCCCACGTAGCCTACCATCCCCTCGGTTCAAGACGATTGTCATTGGATGACCCCGTTACCCAGGTAAAATGCAAATAAACAAACTAGGCATTGTTGTCTTAATTCGGCGATCACAGACGTCGTCGTCGTCGCCGCCTCTTTTTAAATCTAAATACCAGTTGTAATGACTTGAATTAGCGTATGCGTGCGCGTTAATTATTCATTTGGCATGGCCTTCAGCTTCATCACGTGTGCGCGTTTGCTTGTCTTGGCTTGTCTGCCTGCCAGCCAGCTTGCTCAAAAGTCAAAAAAATCTGTTGATAAAAGGTGATCTTTGAGACCTAAAAAAAGGTTCCTCAAGGATATCCACAACCCACAAGGTTTTTACTGGCATCCAGTAGACGAGACTTGTTTTCTAATTCAGAATACTAACAATAACCGGAAGTGCAGACGAATTGTTTCTCGTAACTTTGAATTGGGCATTGCAATTGGTGTGTCCATTGTCAAAATGTGTACACTTCCAGGATTTTTATATCTAGAGTTTGCGCTCAATTGCTTAAATCTTAATTATTTAATTGAAGTCATGAACAATATCATGGAGTATTATAAAGCGTCACGTAATACGTCGTTAGGTGAAATGCCTCCAATTTAATTTATTTCTTCAGTCACCCTCATGCATTTGTTCTTTCTAAATATTGTTTTTATGCTCCGGAAGTTGCGCTAGCAGACAACACTCCACCATAATTCAACAAATCATGAAAATACAAGAAATAATTTCGAATTGGAAGGGTCGTAGGCCTACATGTACGTTTTACGCACGCGTAGTGTGAATTATCTATAGATTTAAAAAAAAAAGTGCCAACTGACACGACAAACAAAAAAAATTGAAACCGGAAGTTTCAGCCACTTCATTTTGGCAGTTGAGAGAAGTCGGGGCTGTGAGCTCAATTTAAATTAAAAGCTATGTAATAGTGATTTATCATGCAATGTCATCCATCATATGGCAAAACGATATACTGACGTATTTGTACGCAATTTTTTTTAATTTTCTTTTCCTTTTGCAGCGGCCGTGCTGAGCGCTGCAGATACATTGTAGATGGATAGCGGCGGCGCACTTGTTCTTTTTGCATACAAAAGGATCAGCGTTTCTTGATTTTCTTTCACTTCCTTGAAAGCTAGAAGTCAGCTAAGCTCTTGCTCAAAACAGACATGCATAAAATTGTTGTACAAATTGCGTTGCACACACCATTATTATTATTATACTGTATTAGGCCTACGCGTGCAGCTAGTCCTACACACTATCTCTACAATTTTGTACACATGTAGCCGAGAATACATTATGCCATAATTTCGCGCCCTATTTTTGGCTTTGTTCATTAGCTTTGGTCGCCATCTTGATTGGAAGAACTCGTTTTATTTTTTATTTTATCTATTCAAATTTGCTAAAAAGAAAGAAGAAAAAATTAAAATTAAAAAGAAGAAAAAACATCCTCAAGTGTGGCCTAGCTTGCTGCATTGTTGACCCCCTCTCTCTCTCTACTACACTTGAGGAAAGTCTGAAAAGGCCAACTTAGCATCCCTTGGAAAACGCCATTTTTTCTTTTCTTGTCTTTTGTTCCTTCTAAAAAGATAATCAATTGCATTTTGGCTTTTTTTTTTTTCACATTCTGTGAACAGGGCGAACAGGTACCTTTCAGGGTGCTTTTATATATCGATTTAATCTACAACACGAACGATTTTGCGGCGCCCAACGAACAACTCCAACATTGTGCGTGCTCATACTTAATACATATTATGCAAGCCTGTAATAATGTACTGCGCGTACATTTACTGAGTGTAGGTGTCAGGTGGGTGGGATGTCGATCGAGGCGAATTAGGAAGCAGTTTGAAAGGGGTTGAAGAACCGCCACTGACACTACAGCTAGCTAGCTCGCACATTGACTTCCCTTTTTAAATTGCATTAATACTGGCAAACAGTTGTATTATGCATGCCAAAAATAATGATAATGATAATGGTGATGGTGCATGCTGATAGTTTGTACCCAATTTTCATTGGTTCACACGAAAAATCGTGACAATCTGTGCGACGAACTCATCGTCGCCTCGTCACCGACTGTCATTTCCATTTGTTTTGGGAGCATTTTTCCTGCCACAAATGGATGCTTTTTTTTTTTTTTTTTTTTGGTTTAAAAAAACTCCATTTTACTTCCTGCACAAAAAAGAATTCCTGCAGCGTGAAGTCCCTATGGATCGCTGTTGTTATTTTCTAGATGTTTTAATTGAAATTAATTCTATGGTTTAGAGTGTTTTTTAATTGAAATTAATTAATGGGTTTGAACTGATTTTTTACAATTCTAATTCAGTAATTCTATGGTTTTAAGCGTTTTTATTTTAATTATATAAATATATATATTTTTAAATTTTATGGTCATTGTGCGCCGTTCACACAGTCGGTTGAACGAAGCAATTTCCACTAATGGACTGCAGATAAAAAAAAAACTTAAATTGCCCTGCAAAAGGCGTTCGTTTAGAAAAATAATTAATTAAGCTTCTAGTTAACGGCCTACTTGCATGCTGGACCAAAAATAAAAAAAAATTAACGTTTATTTGTGACCTAAAAATATTCTGCTTCCTTTTGAAACCTTGAATTATATTTTTTTAGGATTTCTTGCAGCAACTCTTGCGGCAAAATTACCGCCTTCCTTGCATAAGAATAAAAAGAAGCTTTTAATGATTATTTTACTCGTAGATACAAAAATTTGTAATTTATTCAAACTGAAAAAAAATATCAACCGTGATGAAATGAGGAGGACATTCTATTATTATTTTTTGCCAGCTCAAATCAATTAACAATAGGCGTATAGTTAAAGTCTGCGTGCATGTCTCTCACTGTGTCCTATTTCTAATTACTCTTCTCCACCATCCAGGTTGATGTTATTGCCGAATTTTGCGTACAGCTGCACTTTGAGGTCGCTCATGATCCCTTTGATGGCGTCGCACTGCTTCTGCAACTCGACGACCTCGGATTTCAACCGTGTCTTTGTCTCTTCCAACAGAGTCTGCGTGTCGTCCAAGCTTTGGCTGACGAACACCTCGCCCAGCATGTACGTGAATCGTCCGAACAACGACGCGTGACAGTCAAGGATTGAACAAGCCAGCAAAATGAAGGAAGCTTATGCAAGAACAAAAAACTGGGACCAATGAAAAGGATATGGAACCATGGCGTCATGTCCGTCGTCGTCGGCCGCGTCCATCAGCATCAGTTCTTCAGAAGCATCCTCCAAGTTCTGCATTTTCTTCTACACAACAAGTAACATATTTGCATGAAGTTAGATTATTCGATTGTCGAATAATTAATTTCAAAAAAATTAATTTACCTCTTTTGATTTCAGCTCGTCCTTCATATCCTCGAACCGAGCGTTTTGTCTGGCGAACTTGTTGATCTTCTGCTGGTCCTCGTAGGTGATGTGCACGTCCGTGTCCTGCATGAGTACAACATAAATCGCAGCTGTCAAGTGAGCATTTTACCAAAGACTACGTGTAGGTCTACAATTTGTTAATCAAAGACTATTAGGGTGGAATCACAAATGACTTTTAGTCTTTTAGAGCGGTTTCAACTTGAAAAAGTCCTAAGATAGGCTTGGAATACTTCATTTTCCCATTCTGAGCGAATGGATAAATGACGTCATCAGAGCCTGTCTTGGGATTTTTCAAGTCGAGTGCTTCCAGCCTTAGTACATTATGTACGTGTAATCCGTACACATTAATTTGCCTGTTGGTTCCCTAAAATAAAATAAAAATATACTTGTATATACTAATAGTCTTATATTAGCGGTACGTTGCTTCTAATTACCCTTTTGTCAATTACCAAATGCGTGCCTCGAAGGAAAGGAACGAAATTATCCCGTGTATGATGCAATGCGTATGCCCTACAAGTGATAATGTGGTTCCTTCCCTTCGACGTACATGTACGTTAATTATTTAATTTCGTCGTGGGTTGTGGCCACATTCGTATGGCGTTGATGCCTGTTAACGCAATGACGTAGCCTAAGTCTAAGGAAAATAAAGAACAATTAGGAAGTTCTCAGGGCGTCGTTTGGGTAACATATACAGTTAGGCCTAGTCTTTGACTAGTTATAGGTTTAGGCTTTGAAAGTTGAATCAAATTAGGCCTAAGGTCCAATTAAAGGGCTAGGCTTATACGCGCTAAAGCTGGCGCTGATCGACGATTAACTTTGTGCGGCGTCTTGCTAATCATGGCAGAAAATCGCTTTAATCTCTTGTTTATGCGGTAAAGGCAGACAGTACTTACTGGACTGAAGCCGGGTGCCTTTGGCGAAGCAGTGGAGTTGGACGCCATTTTTGTTTAACTCCCAAGGTATATAGAATATAAGGTAGCGCCATTTTACGCCATCTTGGTTTCCCGGAAAAAATGGGCGCGTCGCGCGTCGTCATGGAGGCAAGTTCTTCAGTGCCCTATGCCAACTGTGGTAATTTTACTCTTTTACACTGCATATATTTTAGGCCTATTATTAATGTTTAGATAGACTAAATTTGATTTTCATAGAAGATAATTTTATTATTTAGACATACAAATTGGTGGCTTGTTTTGGCGTAAGCCCAAGTAATTCGTGCTTCACAGGAGGATAATGGAGTTTTTGCTTCCGCCATGACGTATATCCAAACCACGCCCTTTTTAAAAGTTCGCGCATGCGCGACATTTGGCCCCCCCCTGGTTTAACCCTTTGATGGCGAATGTGAACAAGACGCCGTCAAGTAGGTGGCAGCAGCAGCTTCTACGCCGCTTTGACAACCGGAACTGGCCGTGGAGGCCTCCAAGGTCTGCTAAAAAAATCAATTTCATTTTCAAAATTCGTCGATATTTGCTATTGTTTGTTTGCTAATTCTTCTGCTAAAAATAGACTTTAATGGCCTCTAGTTGGCCAGCTGTGCCCGCGTTTGCTCTTTATTTTCTAAATGAATGGGTTTTGAGCGTGATCGATCACCGCAGTTAGGCCTAATATTTGTTGTTGTTGCACAACGTCGACATCGTCATCATCATGTCTGCAACGAGAGTTCAATTGCTGTTCCTCGGTCTACTCGTCATATTCATAGGTGAGCTGACCATTAAAACCAATTTGTTATTGAATACCGCAATTGTTTGTGTTGACCAAGCTCATTTTGAATCCGATCCCGACGGGTTTCCATGCCGGACGTTTTATTCTGAATAAAACGTCCGTATTGGATAATCAATTTTACAGTAGATGGCGGACGTTTTATTCTGGACACAACGTCCGTCACCTTCTTTTGTTTCCCGACGTGTTTGTTTAATTTTTTCCATAGGGTCAATTCCTGAGAGAGATTGCAGGGTTCTGGAGCTGAGTGACAGGTGAATTACATGATTTACATCTAACATTTACAATTTTACATGTGTAGGCTATAGTAGTATTAGTAGGCCTATAGTTCGAAGCCGGCTTCGAACTATGGGCCTACTAATACTAAGACGATTTCAGTGAGGAGGCCTCCTCACTGAAATCGTCTATACGCCAGCCTTTTTATTTTAGCCCAGAATATGAGCCACGCGGGTACAATATCTGCTGGTATAACGTACGGTACGCATGGTCGCTCGTGCAGTAATTTCCAATTTTCATTTATTCTTATGCAGATTTCTCGATGTTAACAAGCAAGGACTTTGGTTAGTGAAGGTATGAATCGTATGATACATGGAAATAGTTATCCTAGTCCCTAGGCTAACTACGAAAACAATTTTCAATTTGATTGACTCAAATGAAAATTATCAATTAGGCCTACAAATCGATTTGAGTCCTTAATCTGACTAATTCTTTGTCTCTTGTTATTTTTACCTATGAAAAATAGTTTTATGCTCCTTGGTGTGGCCACTGCAAGCGTCTGGAACCCGTTTGGAATCAGGTTGCTCAATCGCTGCACTACTCAAGCGTTCGCGTTGGACGTGTGGACTGCACTCGCTTTACGGCCGTCGCCAGCGCTTACAACATTCGAGGATTTCCGACGATCCTCTTGTGAGCTGCTTACCTTTCGATTGATAGCCATGCTAAGACATTCGCTTAAAATGTCGTTTTTGTGCTCAAATGTTTGAACAGCCTGAACGGAGACACGACGTACACGTACAGGGGAGATCGTAACCGTGAGGAGATAGTCGAATTCGCTCTGCGACTTGAAGGGTAAGTCTTAGGCATTGTTTTCTCGAGTAAAAAGGAAGCTGTTCAATTGGCTATTTTTTTTTCAAAGCCCTGCTTTGAGAGACATCAAAAACCTAGAGGAATTCGACCAACTGACTGTAAAACACGAAGTATTTTTTCTTATTGTTGGCAACAAAGAAGATAATTCGGAACTTTCGGTATTTTTTTTATCATATACTTAATTAGGGTTTAGGCTGGCGTGTACTGTATAGGTTATATTTATGTTTTATAATTAATTTACTGTAGAAGCTACTCTAATTGATTGTGTGTTCCAAACCGTGTACTTACTAGCCTCATGGGCATTTTTGCCTTTTGCTAGTTTATTAAACAATAACAATTAGGCATAATTGTTTTTTTAAATATCAAATTAAATCCATTTTTGATTCTTCCAGAGTGCGTTTGATCGTTTAGCGAAAACTTTCCAAGCATATTTGCACTTCTACTGGGCGCCAAAGGAGGCCGTGCCGGAGGTCTGCTGAAGAATAATAGCTAAGGAAGGTTTCTTTTAAAAATACTTAAATTGTAATGTTTTCTGCTTTGTTGCAGGATTTACAACTCTCTCTTTCGAGTGACTCGTCGCCATTATTTGTCATCAAGGATGGTGCTCATTATCCTTTTGAAGGTAATCAGTTCTTATTTTTTTTTACCAATTTGAAACTCGTTTTTTATTTCTTCTTATTTGTACCAATTTAAAGTTTCTCCAGAAGCTGGAACCGAACTGAATGTCAGTCTCGCGTCCTGGGTGAGTCGCGAACGATTTCCCTTTTTCGTCAAAGTCACGCACGGATCTATGCCTCAGTTGCTCAAGACTGAGAAATTGCTAGTCATCGCTGTTCTGGATGAAAATCTCGTTGGAAAATTCTCTCCAGAAATGGAGACGTACGTCGGCATCTCTTCTCTCAAGTTTTAAAGTTTAATGCCACGTATCCATCTCAACGTCTTTAATTTGCTCTTAGATTCCGTACTTTATTAAAGGAAGTTGCACTGGAGCACAAAAGCGATCTGCAGAAGTGAGTTTGAGTTTAATTACTCATTATGGAAACCTATAAAGTAAAAATTCATTGTTTCTGTTTGTCTATAAAATAAATCTAAACAATAGGAGTTTCCTTTTTGGATGGACTCCGTACGCCAGCCTAGCAAATTCTCTCGCAATGCAGCGTCTTCCCATTCCGGGCTTGATTGTCGTCGATAGCGTCACGTACGAGTACTATGTTCCAGAAGACGATCCTTCAGAACTCACCTCCGACGCCATCCTGTCGTTTCTCGGACAGATCGTGGACAAATCGGCCAAGGCAAGACAGCTTTTAAAACAATCAGTTTGAATTATTGTTTTTCAAGACTTTCAACGTTTGCTTGTCTTTAAGGCCTACGGTGGAAATGGATTTTTGACGAAGATTTATCGAGTCTATTATGATGCAAGCACATCACTAGGGGTGAGTGAAAGTTTTATGAGCACTTTCAATGATTATTTATTTTATTGTTATTATTATTGTATTTTGATTGTAATAATTATAGTTTAGATTATTTTAAATTATTATTACGTAGGTTATTATTTAGATTATTAGTTTGTTATTTAATTTAAGCAGTCATATTTTGTTATTCTTTTTAAAATATATATTTTTTATTTCAGGATATGTGGTCGGGAAACCCGGAATTAGTGAGTATTGATTAATCCCTCAAATCTAAGATTAAGATATTCTGATAATCTTAATGTAATTTTAAATTCCTTTTAGATCTCTAGTAATAGTTATATCTTAGTATTATTATGACCTAATCCGTGCTGTTTGGTTTTTATCCAGACCACCGTTCTATTCGGCCTGCCATTCGGATTTCTGCTGCTAATTTTATACTCCATCTGCTGCGCGGACATCATGGATGCCACCGACGAGGAGGAGGAAGAGGAGAGCGACGAAAGCCGGACTCAGCGCGGTAAGCACGAAATTCTTCAGCTTTTTTATATTTTTGCCATGCAAATCGTTCTTCATTGAAAGACACACGGTAAATATACATCTATTTGTCACTCCTTTCGTATTCAGAACATGAAAAGCGAGAGTAATTTTTATAAGAGACCGTTGCCTACTGCTCCTAACCACAACTCCAACATTCAGAAAGTTTCTTCACCAACCAACTTCTGTTGCCATGCTGCCTCCTCACGAACATCTTTTATTCCTTAAAATCGAGTCACTTATTTTTTTTTACAATTTTATTTAATTCGTCGTCTTGTCTTTCTGCTATTCTCAATACGCACACAGCCACACGTATTTGTTTTAATTAAAAATAATTGTTCCAAAATAAAATTACTTGGCTTAAATTTTTTAATTTTTGGCAACTGAAATTTACTTCTAGTCTCCACTTTGTGCAACAAAATGTTCTCTAGACGATATTTATTTGTTTAATTTTGGTAACAAATTACCCAGAATTGTTGCCTTGTATTTTGCTTTCGCTCCGGGCTAGCACGCTGTAATTGAGCTGCACAGCGAATCTAAATTCATCCGTGTCTTGCCCAGTCACGGCCATTTGTATTCTGAAATGTCTTGGCTGCCGTGTGCAGAGTTGTAGACGGCTATAATTGGCGTTCGCAAGTCGTCACGTGATCGTACTTTTAGGCCATGATTTTCAACGCTGGCGCCCTATAGCGTGTATGAAGGCTCAGAAGGAATGAAAGAAATAACAATAAAAAATCAATTGGACGAGGCATTTTCATTCTTACGCGCGTTGCCCTTGGCAACAATTCGAGGAATGACATTTTTATGGGCATTTCCTTTTTTTTACTTATGTATTTTTGCCGTTTAGCTGTAAAAGAGGGCGTGTGCGCGAGCTGCGTGCTACTTGGCTTTACTTGCAGACATCATAGATACCGTAATTAGATTATAATTGGTCTAATGGGTTTAACTTGATCCAATAAGCCTACTAATATTTTTGAACTTTATACGTTTAACCCAACGCTTTAATTTTATTCAGTTATTTAGACCAGTTTAAATTTACCTCACTAATTAACTGAACTACATGTAAAAGTTCAGCTAATTCTTATCATTAATTTAGTTTAAACTAGAATTATTTCAGCAAACACATGTTATTTAAATTTATATACTTGTATTTCAGTTAATTAAGTTAGTTAAATTTAACTAGTAATACAAGTTCAAGTGTTTGTTTTAAACTAAAATAATGAAAATTTAGATAAATTAATTAATTGAACTCTTACTAGTTAAATTTTAATAACTTAAAGGTTCAATTTTTACTAATTAATTTTGCATTATTTTATTAATTTTATTTACGCCTAACTAGTTTAATTAATATATTTATTTAAATTTAACAACGAGCTAGTTTAATTAATAAATTTATTTAAATTCAACTAGTTCAGTTAATAGATTTATTTGAATTTAGCCATAGATACAGTTATGTAAGTTCTTTAAAGCTACCGTAACTAGTTAAGTTTACCCCGACATTTAAGGCTACTGTTATAAGTTTATACCCACGTGACTTTGCATCGCGTCAGATTTAAAATTAAGTCTGTTTTAATATCGCGTTTACGGGGTTATTGATTGGACTTTGTCGTGACAAATGCTTGTTTCATGTTTTGTTTTCTTCGCTTTCGCTTCACCCGGATTTATGTTTTTTGTTGTTGCGGTTGTTCTTGCAAACAACAAAAAAACTGCGCAATCACGTGACGTAAGTTGACGAAGCGTGATGCAGTACTCTAATCAGTAGCATGTGTAACTGTGTTAAATTTACTTGTGTTTTTTGGGGTCGTTTTGAAACTTATTTTCGGAGGGCTTATCTCTGACGGACTGCAGTTTAAAAGACGCGGCAAATAAGCTCAACTTAACTTTTATTGTTTTTCTTTTCCATTTTTGCTTCGTTCGAAACAAACTAACTCTTGTCGCGAGAATTACTCTTGGCACAGTGTCAGATTCTTGTCCGATCCAGTTCTACGTGAACAACGATCATGGCCACTCTGCAGTCGGAATCGTCGTTCGAAAGGAAATCATCGACGACGTCCCTGACAGGTGCGAATCGTGACGTGCTCGACCTTAGCCGCGTCTCGGTGCGGTCCGACCACGAGCTCAAGCGACTGATGGAGAAGCTGCCCGACTTCAAGATTCGCGCCGAGAAGTGCCCGAGTTCGGCGTTCGACCACGGCTCTCTGGAAGGAGACGGCTCGACGACGACGGAGGATCGAGAGTCACCGACGACTCCGTACCCGTTCGCCGATCCGGTTCCAGCTTCGATGCGAGAGGTCGACATACGCGAGCTCGGACGTGTCGACATCAATTGGCGCATGCTGACTACGGCTAGACCAAAGAACAGGACCGAAGAAGACATCTTCACCAGGCGAGTGGTTTGTTTTAAGATTTTAGTTTAAGTTAGGCCTAAGATACAATGACATTAAATTGAAGGTGTATTAATTATATTTATTGAACACTCGAAACCCACTTTGTTTTAGAAAACAATTTTTATTTTTGTTTTTTCACAGCGTTTCTGTTGTTAATTTTGAGCGCTATCAGTGATTGCCTACCTTTACCTTTAAGACAGAAATTAGGGAATGACAGAAATTAGGGAATGACAGAAATTAGGGAATGACAGAAAGTAGGGCATGATCAATTGATCACGGCTTTAATGGAGTTCTTTGTGTAAGCAGGTAGGCAATCACTGATAACTTCTAATATGTAGGATTATAGCCCTACCCTACATGTAGGCCTACCGGTATTATATTTTTAAATTTAAATAAATAATCTTAATGACAGTGATCTAACTTTATAAATTCTACTTTAATTATGCTGATTTCACTTTACTCTTTTTTATTAACTACGGTATTCAAAGTTTAGATCTCAACTTCACTAATTCTACAATAACAATTTTATAAAGGTCTACAACTCTACATGTACATGTAATTGAAATTCTTACATTTTTTTTTCTTTGTAGATTCGTGCAGCTTGAGAAGTTGCAGTACGAGACTACAAAATGGGAGAACGATGAGGAGATTTTGAGGGAGCGGCGAGGTGGCTCTTTGGCGGCAGGTCGGCATCCAGGAGCGATTCCTAGAGGTCGCAGTCGAGGCGGATCTCTGACGGGTCCCGTCGGCGGTCGAGGAAGGTCTTCGCGGACGGCGGTCACGGAAACTCGACTGCAGACGTGCCGTGAGTGCGGCGAAGAGTTCTGCTCCGGCAGTTGCAAGAAGTATCTTTACGACGACCACGCTCGAACGCTCAATCCACCGTCCGTCGACGACATCTTCAAAGTGAGTCTGCCGTCCACCTCGAGGGTACCGGTGAACAAGCAACACAAGGCGGCTGCGAAGGCAGCTCCGCCTTCCATCCAGCTCAATTCCAAGTCCAGCACTGGTACGGCAGCCGACGGCATCGGCTCGTTGGATCTGTTGGTCGTCAGCGGCGAGACCAAGCGAACGTCCATCAAGGAGCCGGCGAGCAGCAAATCCAAATCGCTGCTAACCACAATCAAGGCCAATCTGCGACGTTCCGCTGCCGATGATGACTCGCAAGGCAGGACTTGTACCGGCGTGAAGACGAAGGTTTCGGGCGCTGCTGAGAGACACGGTGTTCATAAGTTGAAACGAGGCGTCACGAAGAGAAGATAAGTGTTTGAAAGGTCAATACCTCATCTTTTCAATTTTCTAATCTAAAAAAAATGCTTTTTAAATTCATCTATTTCATACATTTTAAAAGCGGAAGCCATAGGAGCGAGGTTTTGAAAATACCCTTTTGACGTTTTAAAAACATCAGTATTGGCCCTATTGCCAAGTTATAAGTCTCTTTAACATTTATTACACCTATAAAATGGATTTTAAATTAAATTTAAATAATTTGAACAACATTTAATCTAATTTAAATAAGCTAGCTATCGGGCAATTTAAATAAATTGAATTCAGATACATTTTAGATTAAAATTTAAAAAAAAATTTAAAAATCCAGCCTCTAACATTTGTTTAAAACTGAATTGAATTTAAATACGGTACTCTTACATATTTTTAATTTAATTCAAATGCTTTTAGATATTTACAATGCTTTATTAAAATGATTTATTTGATTATTTATATTTTTTAAAATAATTATGAATTTATT
>JAQIYI010001255.1:0-12688 GCA_034700265.1 Polyzonium germanicum
TCACGTGAGGCTATTTGGGGCACAGTATTTACCATTTAATTAAAATTTAAAATCAAATTACATTCAATTCATAGTTAATTTTTTGTCTAAAATTTAGACAAAGTACCGATTTATATAGCTTAATACCGATTTTTATTGTTTAATGCCAGTTTTTAGCGATTAAAATCGATTTTAATCGATTTTACATCGATATATATCGATTATTTGACATTATCGATTAATCGGCATCGGCATCGGCAATCGGCCGATGTTAAGTTTGAACAATCGGCATCGGCATCGGCATCGGCATATCGGCAAAAATCCTGCATCGGCGCATCCCTAGTTTTCATCAACCAAACTTGAGCATTAACCACGCTAATTAAGACGGAAAACATGTTCACTTATTGCTAATTAAGATTTTAACTTTTAAGAGTTGACTAGTGAACATCACACTAGTGAACACCATGAGGAGAATTTGTCAAGAAATTCGCCTTAATTGAGAAACTATTTTGATTTTGCAGAATTAAAGTGCGCGCGAACTCATCCCACGCTGTGTGGTGAAGCGTGATCACGTGATGAGGTCGCGTACGAATTTGCAAAAGAAAGCAAAAATTCGCCCATTCATGTATGAAGCCAAGCGAAGACGCCATTTTGATGCCAACTCTTGACTCCACTCCACTGCAATTGTATTGAGGCTGCACACGTGGCTTTAGCTCGAATCGAATCGAAGCCAATGGCGCGTCGATCAAGTGGGCCCACTGCGAACCAGGCTGGGCAGAGTAGGCCTATAGCGAATGATCGATCTTTTCAACTCTTCCAAGAGTTGTTCGACTTATGAAGGTATTTTTTCCTTTTCTTCTCGGAGGCTTCTTTTTACAGAAAAAATAAATCTAGGCAATTTCGGAACCATGATTGATAATGGACTCTCAGTCGGCTAGGCCTGCGAGAGGAAAGCAAAGAAAAAGAAAGAAGTCCCGCCAGGATGCGAACTCTCGAGCGAGTCTCCGAGGACGGAGAAATCCCTAAACAATATTAGACTGAGCGGGAATACGGGAGAAACGTTGCTTGGATTTACCTTCTTTTTCTCACACCTTCGCAACTCTCACGTCTAATGAGATCTCAATACGAATTGGAAGAAGAAGGCGCGAGGAATCTTCTGTCAATTGCAATGCAAGCTGCCATGAACCAAACGCTTTCAGAAGCAAAAGAAGGAAAATACGGGCCTAACAGCCTCCTGGGGAGCCCCTGCACAACAGACAGAAAACAGGCCTAAAAGTTTCGCCATTTTTTCAGCATTTTTTTCTTGGCTTACTTGCTTGCGTGGATTTATGTTCAAAATAGCCCTAAACAGATCCTTGGCTTTTTTATTCTGTGAAAGCCCACCACCATACAAGTTTATGTATTCATTTATATGTAGAACTACATAAATTTAGTTGCAGAGTAGGCCCAAAGTGGGAGTCGCGCATCCTTGGCGAACAAACAGAAGCGCATGATTGGCCCACTTGTGATGCAAAAACGTCGTGGACAGAGAAAAAATAATAAAAATAAAACATATACCGTAGCTGTGCCCCCACACAGAATATAACGAACAGAATGAATGAAAGATTTATTTTTCTCCTTAGTTGCTAACATAAGCCCATTTCGCATGAGACTCAAGCCAAGGGGGTTAGGCCTCCTTGCTTAGCCTGGCTTCTCCGAACCTCTTTGCATGCTTTACGTAATCTCCGATAAACTTCTTCTGCTGCCTACGTATCAAAGCTTCGAGATTTTATTTCCGAGAAATTAGCAGAAAAATGAAGAAAAACAAAAGAAAAAAAAAGCTATCCCCGGTGGCCACACCTTTGCTTTTTTAAGCTTACTTTAGACGGTTTGCTGATTTTATTAGCGCGAAATCTGCAGAAAGAAGATGAAAGATAAAAAAACAGTTTTAGAATTTAAGATTTACAGGCAGGCAGGCAGGCAGCGCCTCCTGGTGGCCACAGTTTCTCCAGCGAGCAATCTGAGCATGTTCTAAACAAAGAGAAATCGACTTTCTAAATTCTAAGCATATCTGCTTTATCGTCGCTATTTTAAGCGCTCGAAAATCATACTTAGGCGCGGGTCTAGTGCCCAAACTAAAAGGCGTTGGATTGACGGGACACAAATAGGCCCAGGCTTGAATTGACACATAAGCCCGTGCTTAATATTTGAGATACAAAGATGGCGGAATGATCAGTGCATTAGGCCTAAACTCATGCAGCAGAGATCTCGTACATGTCCTCTCTTAAATGTATTTCCCTTTTTACTTAAAAAGGCTTTTTTTCTCTTTGAGTTGGCCCAGCTGGCTTAGGCCCAGACCGTGCTCACTACGCGCACTTTAGTAAAATGCACACGCGCGCTAAATCTGAATGCACTTATAAGAGGATCTAACTTGCAGAAAGAGTTTTCGAGTGAAATCCTTAGGTACTTGCGTATAAAAAATAAAACAGGCTTGGGCCTTTTCTTAGGCACACTTCTTGGGGGTAGGGATTACGCGGCGCAAAAGAGCAAACTATACGCGGCGTAAAAGTTACACTTACACCGAGCCCTTAGAAATCTCTAAAAAGTGGATTCTAGGCCTGGCCGATCGACGAGCAAACACAATTTACATTTGAATGCCGCACTTTTTTCTGCTTTGCTTTCCTTTCTTCTTCTGCATAAATCTTGTATTTAAGAAACAAAAATAGAAAGTAAAGACAGAAAAGAAAAAGACTTTTACTCGAATTGACAGAACTTGGATATTATAGATTGTGGACGCGATAGGCCTAGCAGTATGTTTTTCTCAACAAACAAAGAACAAAGCGTTCGCAATGATGGAAATAAAAATGAGGTCTAATGAAATAAATTCTCAATATAGGAATAACATGACACGTTTACGACGGTGATAAGTTACATGCACAATCAGGTGAGCCCGTTTGTCGATTTGTTTCACTTAGGTGCACCGAAAATTTAAGAGGAAAAAAACAAAAGACGCCATCTTGGATTTATCAAGAGATAAGAAAATCACGCAGGAGCAGGAATGGGATCGATTAGTCGAGAGCACCACCCCCGAAAGAAGCAAAAGGAAGTGCACTAGGCCTACGCGAGGCGACTCGTACACTATAAGGCTTAGGCCTACGCTCGTTGGCAAGATGGAAGAAATAAACAATGCGATATTAATGATGTTAAGAGACTCGGGACTGATCTTCCTCCGATCTCACTTACGGACGTTAATTGCGAGGAAAGTCACGTGGCCATTCCCGAACCAGGGGTTATACGTGTATCGAGTCCCAACTCTGACGTCTGAAACCGCTCCTTTCGACTCCCACCAATGCGCAATAATCACACGTATTCATCAAATAAAAAAGGCCTGAAAAGTTAAGAAAAGAAAAAGAAAAGAGATAATAATGGCGGAAGCAACTGGAGGAGCACCTTTGGAAATCGCAATGAACCTTCTTCAAAGCCCCACCCCCACTTCCAATGGCCTAGCTCTCTCAAGTCCTGGCAACGTTGAACACACGTTAGGACTACCGCAGCAGGTATGCGCAACCCTCCGCCCGCGGGCTAGACACTGACACAGCCTACGAATCATATTTGGCGGAGCGAGCGAAGCGAGGTCTGTGTGCGCTGTTTGAATATAGGCCTACAAACATGTATGTAGTGGAATCTGAATTTGTAACTTTTAATTAAAAGTTACAAGTTTAAGTCGGCTAGTGTCCATAAATACTACTAAAAGTCAGAGTGGCCGTCGGCGTAATTTATCTTCCTAAATTACACCGTCCTCGTTCGGATTTTCAGGAGTATCACTACACGCTAGTAGCCTAGTAAGGGGATGAACGGCTCATGTGGCCCTTGAAGAAAAAAGGCTGCGCATGCCTTGGCCTGCACGGATACAAACACACAGAGACCGGAGCACCATGCAGCAGTGTACAAACAATGGGAAAGGCCGAAGAAAAGCGGACTAGATGGATGGATGGACGGACGAGACTCTCAAGATGATTGGACGAGAAAATGTTAAAAACTCCAGAGAATCAGCTCTTGGAGAAAAAGAAAATTTCTTTTTCATTCCGGAGAGCGAAGAAAAAATTACTCGGTAAAATCTTCCGGACGCAGATAACTCTCGAGCAGAATGGCCAATCTATCACGAGCCCTGTATTTTGGCCGGCCACTCGCCCAACGGCCATTCGTTACTTCCCGTGTCCAAAGTCAGGGCGGACGCTCTAATAACGATTTTATGAAATCCTCTTAGAAATGGGCCAGCCCGGCTGCTGATCAATACGTCATCAATGCGGCATTCATCAAATTCGGCCATTGCATCTGGGCCGAGAGGCGGAAAATTAAGAAACATATTTGCCCCAAGCAAAGGACTGCTACGTGTTCTTTTGCATTGTGTGCTCCGGACTCACGAAGACTAATCCTTGTCTTTTTTCAAGAAATTTCTTCTCGGATCCTTATCGACAAATGAAAAAGGTGACATTTGTTTGTGAAAACTTTATAGAAGACCTTCAGTGCATCATTTGCCGCCATTTTTATTTTATTTAGATTTAGCGGTACAACACTTGCAAGCTTGCACGCGATACTTTCGCTCGCACACTAGCTAAAAACCAATATATTACATACTAGAGAGGAAAGAAATTAAGGTTAGGACAAATTAAAATTCATATAGATACTAGCTGGTTATTGGCGCCATCTGGCGGCAGAACTGTGCTTGCACTAGAAGACGAGCTTTAAAAAAGCACTTTTCGCTGGTCCACTAGTTCAACGGCAAGTCAGATATTGGGCTGGCCAATATCGAGCCTCATTTTTCCTACTTATCTTTTATCTGTGTAGGCCCGCCCGCGCATCCGGGTTAATAATATTTCTCCGCCGAGGCCCAAACTGTGGAAACCAATTTTCGAGGTTCGTGAACAAATAAATACGCATCTAAGAGACTGTAGCAACGACAACATTCATTAAGTCAAGTCGACGTTAAAAGCAAAGAGGATAAAAAACACATAGAAGAAACGCACTGACACAACGCCAGGCCGGCGTAAACAGAAGAAGAGAAACAGAAAAACAATATCGATTTCCGATCAATATTTCTCTCTTAGAGTGCGGCCCTTGAGGAACTCCACTGCGGCCATCGTGCGAGACACTTACTTGAACAGTAACTGAGTGAGCAAAGTCAGGTATCGTCCGTTGAAGGCACGTACGCGGGCGGCCCTTTAATCGAAATGTTTGTTTCAAAATGTCGTCGCTCAAAAACACTTCATCTGACTTTAGACTTTGGAGACCATGTTCGTTCGTGTCAAACCATGAAACAGAAACACGCCAACCGACTCCGCCCAGCTACACTCTCGCGCACAAAAAACGGCTCTCAGTGCCGAAAAATAAAATAAGGCGCCATCAAACGATAGAATTTTTTTCGAGCGCCAGGAAGCGAATGAAAAAACTGCACCGGCAAACGGACGCCATTAACGTCATTCAGGCCTCTTGACTGGAGTGACATTTGTAACTCGAGTTATACGTGTAGTTAGGTTTTTAACTAGGAGTTTTTTAATTTCTTAGGCGTTGAACTTTCTAAAGGCAGAAGCTAGCACGCGCGGCCGTGCTCATCACGTGATGGGCGCATAATTAAAAATCTTTCTCAAAAAAATCGCGTTGAAAAGACAGTATTTAACACCGACGGCCGTAAGCACTGCGCCACGCCAACACTTGATAGAGCTCAGTGTTGGATATAGTTATATAAAATGCGACAATTTACTATTTATCGTGAGATCGCGGGAAAGCTTCCTTATGAGGTCCAAACCCCCATGTTGAGTCTATGGGGCTAACGGGAAATATAGGACACCCAGAAGTTGTCCTATACAGCATGTTAAGTCTTAAAATTTCGCGTAGTTTAAATCATTCTTTGTTAGTTTAGAGATCTATTACCTGAGAAGTTCCCCTGATTGGGTGAGCAATCACTGAGAGCGTGAAGCATGCGAAAAGCGCCAGCGTGAAATGCGCTTTTCCACGCGTTGTCTTTCTTTTTTCGTCAACAAACGAACGTGGTAGGCTTATCTGTGTGCGTGAGATTAATTATTAAATAGATCACGTAGTGAGCTGAGTTGCAATCAACGAGAATAATACTGACGTGGAAAAATATAAACAAAAATATTATTGGCCCTCTTACTCGCGTGATACGGAAGAGAAGAAGAAAAATAAATAATAATACAATTAAAGCTGGCTCACGTAGGCCTCGTGCAAGAGTAAAATAAATACTAAAAACCAGGCATATTAATAATTGCGAGGTATTCTCCGTAGCTTCGAGAGACCCAAAGGCGGTATTTCACAGTGTTCAAGTACGCAAATGTTAATCACGATTAGAGCATTTATCAAGTAATAACAGTTGCTCACGTTCGGGCTTATTTTATTCTATTCTCGCTTTCCTCATTAATGCCAGACTCAACTTTCCCACAAGGTCCTTTCACGTTTATTTCTTTTTCTTTTGCGTTTCTTGTGTGGCAACGTAAGAGAAGAATAACAAGAGCAACCAGGGCATGTAGATTGTTTGGGCACATTGTAAGGACCGCCTCCAGTTTCCTTTCCACCTCCCCAAATACCATATTAGTTTTTTCTCCTCTCAGGAAGGATGACAAAAAAAGGTCAAAACACACGCAGTGTAGGGTCATGTAAGAAACCGTCATTAAACAGTGGGCACAATAGCATAGTCGGAGAGAGAGAAAAATATTAATCAAAAAGGAAGAAAGCAAGCAGCAATAGGCCTACATATCTCCGTCTCGAGGACAAACAGAAAAACTAAGAATTCTGTGCTTTGTATAGGCCTGTAGGCTGCACACGGAAAATTGCCCTAATAAAAAAACGGAAATAAAAAACCTGAGCGGATTCGCTGGAGCTTAGCGAAAATTGAGATGAAAAACAGAAACAGAAATAAAAAATAAAAAATAGAAAAATAGCGGAGGAAAAACATTAATCAAAATGGCAGCGAGAGATCCGACATAAATGCACCGATTGCGACAACAAATCAAAACAATCTTCACCATTATGGCCGCCATTAAATAGGCCCGAAAAGTAAAAAATACATAAATAAATAAATAAATAACTTACAAAAACCGGCTCAAAAAAATCTTATCTGGCTTTTTAAATTCATTTTTATTCTACTTTAAAAAAACACGATTGAATTTAAAATCTTTTCTTGTATTTTTTGAGAGCAGAGGCAAAAAAGCTCACGACTAGAAGCTTTATTTTGTTTGTTTACTTCTTTTTTGCATACAAAGGCCGCTTTCTCGTCGTCAAATAGTACTAAAATTCAAACAAACAAACTGACACGAGTGCGATTATCTAATAAGAGCCCCACACGTTGTTGGTACACAGGATTAGGTGTAAAATAGCGCACGCGTAGGCTCAACTACGACGTATTACGTGCGTAATTGATGCTCGCCGAGCGAGCAAACAAAGTTGGGTCACTGGCTGCGGTCGCAGTCAAAAAATAAAACAAGAACAAATGGGCCTAAACCACATATAGTTGAGGCATGCGCAACCTGCTGCGGCCACTGTCCAATGCTATTGGGCCGTGTGGCCCGCCGATAAAGACGGTTGAGAATGCCAGGCCGAGGCCTTCTTCCGGACAGACAGTTGTTGGAACTTTTGGCGGGCCTGGAGAAAAGTAAAAGCTGGAAAATTGCAACGCGGACTCCTCCTCCCGTCGACCCGGGTCATTAAATCTAATTAAAGCCGTTGGCCAAACACGCATAAAGTACAGAGGCGCTGAACTTTTCGTTTAATCTGGAATTCGAGTAGACATTAAATTAAACCCTTTCCGGAACAGGCGAACGCTAACGACGTGGACAACAGCAGCAACAACAACTTGTCCACGTCTGCATCCATTGTTTTATTGGGCTTACAGCGGGCATGCGCAACCTTCTTTGTTCGCGGGCCGCACCAGATGCTTAATCTAGAGTTTTTATGCAATTGCATCTCGTTGTCCGAGCGAGCTAAGTGAGAGCCTTTCAACAAATTGTACGCTTCCGTTAAGGGCGCGCGTTCACGGTCAAAGCTAAAACATGAATTTGTTGTAAGCGTATTCAGCATGGCTGGTTTTATTTCTCGCGTTCACAGTAAAAGCTTTCATTTGATCTGTTGGCTGCGCAAAACTAAAATAAAAAGACAAACTAAGATATGCACAAGAAAAGGCCATTTGAACCAGTTTTGTTTGTAGCTTGAAAAATATGCAAACGGTGTAAATAGAATGTTCACATTGTCAGGACACTGATTTAGGCATATTTGAGTAATCTGGACGCTCTTGGTCGCGGTTGTAATTGGCCCGCGTGCCGCAGGTTGCGCATGGCTGGCCCATAGCGATTGGCGGAGTTGGGCCTAGCGGTCGGTAGTTAACCCTCTCTCGGAACATTAGCGGGCTTCCTGAACTGGCGAACAAGCATGTAGCCGCCAGTCATAATTCAGCTTAACCCTTCAGTTCCACTTGAACCAGATAATGACAGTGGCTGTTGGCATTCCGCGCACTAAGCCTGCGCGAGTGAGGGGAGCCAGAGCTCACTGGAGCCGCGCCCACAATTCACAGTCTGTCTGTCTTGTCTGTCCGACACACACGGCGAGCGATGTTCGCATTTCCGACTCATTAAGTAAACACGAAATTTTAACGAGCGTCCATTCGAGAGCAGGCACGTAAAGAAGTCGAGTGAAGTCGACTGCGCATGCGCACAACACTCGCGCGCGCAAGTCTAAAAGTACGAATTTGTTTTTGCTCCGCTAGCCCATAATTAAAATGAGCAAATTGCGCCGTCGTCGGACTTGCGACGGAAGGATGGCATTCAAAGCTCGGTTCATAGCTTTAGGAGACACAAAAATCGAGCTCTCCGATTGGCCGACGCAGTAGCGAGAATCGCTTCCCCCACCGACAACTAGCCATTAATCATAGTCATTAATCATTAATTAGAGGAGTTAGGCCTAAACTGCGATTCGAGCAATGCGAAATTATACAGATTTTAATGGGGCAACTCCATGAAGCCGCCCTATTTTCTAATCCCAATTGCGCAGTAAATACTTGAACTTTTAATTATTGAAATTTCACTTATTCTACATACCTGTATTTGGCATCTAAAAGTTAATAAAATGAAAAGCTCGTTCACATTTGTGATGCTTTAAAGTTCTGTGCAAGAACATAGTGACCGCTGAGAAGTGTGAAACCGCCACTAAAAGCTGAAATTGTTAAAAGCTGAAATTGAATCTGTTGGGACGGGGAGAAACTCAATCTGCGTTAGGCTTAAGACAGCCAACTTGAAGATTACTTTGCGCAAATAGGTCTACCCGCTACGAAATGTCAAACTAGTGTAAGCCTCGGTGATCGCGAATCTCCTTTCAGTGTGAACGCGTTCAGGATCCGCGCGGGACATTCGTTTTTAATTATGGTTTTATTCGTTGAACTAAAATGAAACTTATTCCCCACTCCTTGTATAGGTCCTCTAGGAAGAATTTCTATTTTTCTTTGGGCCTCTAATGAACGGTTGGCACCAACAGCATGCTCCATTGTAATCCCCCGTTCGAGTTGCGAACCTTTTTCCCCTGACAATAAAAGAGAGGAGTTTACGATTGCAGGCAGGCGCTCAGGTGTTGATGGAGCAGGCCAGGCAATTATCCGTAATATGGTGGCCGCGTAGCAGACGCGCCCCGCACCCAATCAACGCCTGCTTATTTATGGCGACGTGAATTCGCATCCCGCCTACATGTGCGTTACGTTGGAACTTATACTTTTGCGCAAACATGCACAATTGAAACGGGCGTTTGAAGGCTCTTATGCCGAGATTAACGTGTCACGTGTGCTAAATATCGACAAAAGTACGCTTCCACACGATAATTGGACATCCTGGAAACCATTCCTTACTATGCATTCGTTGTGAAATGTCAACGTAAAACCGTTCATCTGAACGAATAATAAACAAAATTGAAATGGATAAAATGCTTTCAGTGATTGCCCACCTGAGCAGGGGCAAGTGACCACGACGAATAATGCGCGGAGAAAACTAACGGCGCTCTCTTCAATCCATTTAAGTGAGCCAGGAAATGACTAATTAATTGGCTAATTAATTCAATCAGAAGAAAGACAGAGAAATCGGCGTTGCTGCGTTGTGACGCTTTCAGAGAAGACAAATAGCCGCACGGTGTGCTGTTCAAAGATGGAGGTCGTACAAACAGACACACATCCAAATTCGACATGCGCAAAGCGAGACATACAAGAACTCAACAAAAATGTAATTAAATATAATTAGAACATGGAGGAAACAAGGAAACTGGAGCGGCAGCGAGCAACGCTTGCAATCTTCTCGCCCACGGCGCTTACATCGCTCGTTAATTACATTTATGTCTTCACAAACACAACGAGAAAAGGAAACAAATAAAAACATTTTAAATTAATTTAACATATTTTAAAGTGACGTTCAAGCATTGCATTAAAGTTAACACAGTTTCAGCAGTCTGTTCAAACTTTTAGCCAGCTCCACCCATGCAGCCCCCTTTACGGCCATTGTCAGACATGGCTAATTGGCACAGCAGGACCTACGTTATAACTTTTGCGCTTTTATACGTCGTCTATGCTGTTCGATAATTTAGCTCCATCAATCGTTTAACAACTGTTAAACAGCATAACCAAGAAATTAAATTTTAAATTGGAAAAATAAAATGAACAAAAGACTGGCCGCGTGGACAATCGCGAGCTGGACTAGTTGCGACTTTTTGCAAATTACAAATGTGTAACATCGACTTCAAGGCGTGTTTTCCAAGAAATTTAAATTAAATAAATAAAAAGGAAAAATTCGCGCATCTTCCCGCCGCATTCAAGCATTCAAGTAGGCCTATAGGCCTATTCATGCACAGCGCTGAATATATTAAGCATTCCTCGAGAACACCTAGGCCTACAGGAATTTCTCATTAGTTCAACGTCTAATGCGTTTGTGTACGCAAAAGGCTAAACGCGTGCTCACCTAAATAGGCCTACTTGACGCTCTGCATTTGCATGCCTAGGCCTAGGCCGCCGCCTCCTCCTACCACACAGGCGTCAACGCCCCTCTACTGAAGGCCTATCAAAGTCATACACATGCGCGCCATTTAAGACTCATGCAGACCAGAATTTGAAGACAAATAAAAGGAGAATTTTGTCTAAAACGTCATTTCCGAGAAGCAGATGAATTTTATTCTTTACACTCGCAAAAAGAAGAATTTATAATTTCCTGGATAACTGGCAAAATGAAACAAACGATGGGGCTAATGCCACAACTACCAACGACAGTACGGGATTATGGTGTCAACCCTTTGTTCCCATCTCGCCTAATCCCTTTTCGCCTAATGAATCGATACACGACAAAATGCATTTTATATTGATAAATCGCATTAGGCGAAACGGGAAGACACCCTTGGCATAACCCCTTTAAAGCCTCCCCTACTCTCATAGTGCAGCACGAGGGAACTAATGCAGTAGGCCTACACAGCAAAGAACAATCACGTCCGAAAAAGCGCCCGAACAATAGAAAGCAATGCCTCCCGCGTAATTGTCTATTCTCTGCCGAAAGCATTTAGACGGGCGGCGCGAAACCACGTTGTTACTTTAGGTTTTATTTTTGTCGTCTGCACGCCCACACGACAACGCTTTGTCTTTTCCTATACGTAGGCCTGTTTTTTCTGTTTTTCAGTATCAAAGTATGTTCACCAACACGTTCGCGGCATCCACAAAGTCGGTCTAAAACACTTACAAGAAATAATTCTGCACGAACAACGGAAGCCCTCTTAAGAGAAACCAAACACCTCCTCAGCCTAGCACTATATACAAGGGATTGAGGGAGAAAAAACACAAATGAAAAATGGCCGTCCAGAGAAGATAAATGTGAAGAGAAAAAATGGCGGAATCGAAAAAGTGAGGAATCGAGCTGGCATGCAAAACACATCAACTAGTGTAACTAGTGTAACACCCAGAAAATAGGCCTGCCACACCTCGAAGTCGAGGAGCTCAGAGGCTTAAATTATGCAGACTCGTGGCGTAGGCCTAGACCTGAACCCTGGCTGCTGGCCTTAAATATTTCACGAGGCAATCATCATTACCGGACTAACCATTTTCTAAGGACCTCCAGGGAAATTACGTGCTCGCTAAAATAGGCCTAAGCCTGACGCACACACACGGTTGTTTCTTTTCAAAATGAATAGTTTGAAATAGAAACGAAACCACAAAGGATCGTCGAGCTAGAAGAGGAAATACATGTATAAGCCTGGGCCTAAGCAAGAATAAAAACCGATAAAGTTTAACGTTCAGACAATATGCGCCGCTACATGCGTAAAATCGGCCATCAGCGCCCTCTAACGAAGGTTCTCTTGTCGAATTTCATTCACTCTTACATTCTTTGTACATAAAAAATAATTATTCTCGCATTGCGAAATAATACCGTGGCCGACCACATTCTTTGGACTCACCCTGTACGCGCTCTAGGTAACCGGCATGGTTGTCTTACTGTATGAACTACTCGAAAGGGGATGGTCGAAACCAAACTTGACTTACCTAGAAAAGGAAAATAGAGATAAAAGCAAGCTTTAGATTATTTGCAGAATTTACATTTACAATTTACAGGGTGAGTTCGATAATGTGCACAGACAGTGCTCTCTTGTTTATATACAAGTCTTTAATTGAGCCAGCAGTGAAAGTTCTGTGCAACAACCAGGCCTATAACTT